>JACEFZ010025490.1:0-305000 GCA_014155875.1 Cepaea nemoralis
CCCTTCTTCCTCCCTCCCTCATCCCCCCTCCTCATCCCTCCTCCTCACTCTCAGCCTCCTCACATCCTCCCTCCTCCTCCTCCCTCCTCCTCCCTCTACTCCTCCTCCTCCCTCCTCCTCCCTCTACTCTCCCCCCTCCTCCCTTCAACATTCCCTCCTCCCTCCCTCTTCCTCCTCCTCCCTCCTCCTCTCTCGCTCCTCCCTGCCTCCTCCTATTTCCCTCTACCTCCTCCATCCTCCTCCCTTCACATTCCTCCTCCTCCCTCCTCCCCTCCTCCTCTTCCCCCCTCTCCTCACCTCCTTTCTCCTCCTTCTTCTCCCTCCTCCTCTCCCTCTTCCTCTCCCTCTTCTTCTCCTTCCTTCTCCCTCATCTTTTCTCCCTCTCTTTCCTCTTCCTCTTCCTTCTCCCTTCGCCTCCTACCTTCTTTCTACTCTCTTCCCCTCCCCCTTTTTCCCTCCTCCTCACCTCTCCCCCTCCTCCCTATCCTCCTCCTGGCTCCATTCTCCTCTGCGTTCTCCTTCTCCCCTTCCTCCTCCTCTTATCCTCCCTCCTCCTCGCCTCCTCCTCCACCCTACTTCCTCCCTCCTCCTAAATCCCTCCTTCTACATCTCCTCCTCCCTCCTCCTCATCTAAATCCTTCCCCCTACTCCCCTTCACATTCCTCCTCATCCCTATTCCTCCGCCTCCCTCTCCTCTCTCCGACTCCCTTCCTACCTCCTCCTCCCCTCACCTCTCCCTCCTCCGTCAACATTTTCCTCCTCCTCCCCTCCTCCTCTTCCCTCCTCCTACCCCTCCTTTCTCCTCCTTTCGCCCTACTCCTCTCCCTCGTCCTCCTCCATCTTCCTTATACCTCCGCCTCCGCCTCCTCATACTCTCTCCTCTTCCTGCATGGGCAAAATAGAGACCAACACACTGAACGTTCAAACAAATCATTCATTGTCAAAGAAATGTGGTATTAAGGGACAAACGAAAGTGAGGGAAATGGAAAGACACTTGGGAGTGTAGAGTCTGGGAAAAAAGATGTATGATGGAGGAGAGGCCTAACAAAGTTAAGCGGACAAGAGGAAAACCAACATGGATGGTATATATATATATAAAAGTCGATCTCCGTCCGTCTGTCTGTCTGTTATATGTACCGAAATGCGCTTCGCGAAACGGCCCATCCCATTGGAGATGAAATTTTTACACGTCTTCCCTTTTCATTCCAGCGCAGCCCACTGTAATATTTTTTAAGTATGGAAATCGGCTGCTTACCCAAAAATTATTTCAAATTTGTTTCATTATTAATTTTTCATCTATCTCAGGGGACTTAACTCTGTAAAAGTTATTTCAAGGGGCATAACTTTTCTGTATAACTTATAGTCCTATTGTGGCATCGTTTTCAAAGATTTATAAACTCTTTGTCCATAGTTATGTACCGGCATATGAGCTATAATAAATAATGATACAATCTGTAAGGCATTTTCAAAGTTTTCATAAAAATAATGCATAATGCATAACATTGTAACTCATCTTTTTTGCTTAAAGAATGAATAAATAATAGTTACCTTATCTCTATCAAGTTGAAGATTTTATATTTCTTTACACTGTCGCCAACTCTAAGAAGAATGGAACAACCTCAGCCATTATTAAATCTACAGGCATATGCGTTATATTCCCTCCTCCTCCTCTCCCCTTCTCCACCTTCCTACCCTCATCCTCTTCTACTCCCCCCTCCTCCCTCTCCTTCCCTTTCCATTTTCCTCCCTCTTCTCTCTTTCTCCTCCTCCTCTCCTCCTCATCGTCCGCCTCCCAGCTCTCCTCTCCTTTTTCTTATTCTTCTGCTGCTGATGCCGCGGCTCCATTTACCCAATGTTTACCAATAGTACCAAAGTTGGTCTTCGTTATCTAAGGTGTCTAATTGCAACAATAAATGATTAGACAGACAGACAGACAGGACAGACAGAGAGGACAGAAGACAGGACCAGAAAGGACAGTCAGTCGGGAAACGGGAACTTATATGACTAATCATATGGAATTAAAATGTTCGTATATTTTGCAAGGACTGGCAATCACTAAAGGGCAGGACCCATCTTCTTTTTGTTAAAGGTAGATGGGGCCCCATCATCGTTCTATATGTAATAGATCCAAGGAATACGACCCTTGAAAGATTTTACCATTAGGGGCTGGCGAAGACCGTGCCGGATCAGGACAGATAGACAGACTGGACAGGACAGACTAGACAGACAGACAGACAGAGAGACAGACCAGAACAGACAGACAGACAGACAGACAGTCGGGAACGGAACGGAAGCTTATATGAATACTTTATATGAATTAAAATGAGATGCTCCACACAGGAGGCTGGGGCGCTGCCGGGGCGACGGGTCAGGACGACAGACAGGACCAGAAAGGACAGACAGTCGGTAACGGAAACGGGAACTTATTATGTAATTTTTTAAAAAAAAAAAAAAAAAACTTTTAATATGGAATTAAATGAGATGCTCCCCACCAGGGTATCTGGGCGAAACCGGGCAGGTCAGGCAGACCGATAGATAAACAGATCGACAGACAGATAGACAGTAGGTACCGGGAACGGGAACTTATAGACTATTATATGAATGAAATGAGATGCTCCCCACAAGGACTGGGCGGAAGCCGGGCCGCGGTCAGCTAGTAGTATATAATATATATATACTATATAATATTATATATATTATACAATATATATATATATATTATTATTAATACTATATATCAATTACCAGTACTTTTCTGGGGATATATCAACGTCAAGTGTACGGCAATATTAATTTCCGAAGTCGAATCTTACTATATCTTGATCTGGAATTCTGTTTTATAAACGGTTATCATATTGCATTTTCTAGTCAGCCTGTGCTTCTTGTTCTAGCGTTTACTTTCAACCTGCTTAACATGATCTAGCAGCACACAATACATATGTGTTTCAGCTCGTTAAGTTTACCAGAATATTATTTGCAACATGTCGTCATTACAAGAATTTATGGACATGGAGCGAGAGGTACAGATTGTGTAAACAATGTATAGAGGAATCGCAAGACTGGTCTTATTGATAATATAAAGTTATAGTCCTTGAGGACCAAGGTTTGGATGTTCGACTCCACCTGACCATTGAAGGCCGGATTTTACTGCCAGAACAAACCCAATACGTCCAGATTTGGAGACATCTCTCCCCCTTTCAGTTTTCTCAATGCTTCAATCCGTTTGGCTTTTGCGTCATCCTGTGTTTACCACTAGATTCATATAATCACCCAATACTGTACACCTCCCCATGTTAATTAAAGAATTTGCCTTTAAAGGAAAAATCTTTACTCTAAATCCCCATACTCTATTCCCCTCTTTGTCTTTACTTCTCCCAGGTCCTCAAATCTTCCCCAGACCAACTTAAATGAATATTAAATTTCTTTACTTGTTCCTTTGCCTATAGTCAAACCCCCTTCTTCTTCGTTTCCGGCCATTCAACCAACCATAACATAAATTTACCATATCTTTAATAAACATTTCAATTTTCACGCTATATACAATAACATCATACAACACGGGCTTCTTAAAATACTCCTTCCTCCTAAAGCAATCTGTCTAAATTCAAACTCAACTCTAACAACCATTTTATCACCAACGCTACAAATCCCCCACTTTAACTAAAGCGAAATTACTTTAACACGATAGGAAGACAAAGAATCGGTGTCCACGGAATTGAAAAAAAGAAATAGACACTCTGTCAAAAAAAAACAAACATTTCACCTAAATCCACACCACCCCCTTTACACCCCTTTTGTTCTTATGAGAATTTATTGCAATAATTCTAAAACCACTATATCTCCCCCCAAGACACTTCATTTGGTAACAGTTTTACGCGGCTATTATACAGCAATCAATTACCAAACCACTCATCAAAAATATTCTTCACCTTCTTAAGTGTCTATTAACAGGACACTACCTTACCGCAACCTCACATAGTCATGTAAACCACAAAACACATCCGAAGAACAATTAAAAAAGTCTATTATCCCTTAATACCTCCTCCAACACCTCACATAAAACCTCATCACCTCGTATAACTAACCTTCTCCAATACCTAGGTTCTCTCTTAATGTCCCATTTCTTATGGGCATATCTACTAAAAAAGGCTCCACTTTATGCCGGTTCTCAACAGCAACTCGTAAACTTGAAATCTCCCCTTAAATATTAAACCATCAAACCCAAACCTTGTAATCTGGACCCACTTTAGAAACATTTCCCCTCCTTCCTAGGCCCTGTAACCAATGTCTCTCTAAAATCTTCCACCTACAAATTCATAATTCATGCCGCTAAATATACAGCAGCAAAATAACTACTCATGTATATGGACTGACTTGTAATCAAACTTTAATCCCAGTTCCCTTTATTAGGACACACAAACCAACCACCATGTCACTATGTCTGTTCCCCTTATGTTATTTTCCATTTACAAACTTTACCATTTTTCTACTATAACAGTGATCCAAACAGTGTCTAGCAAAACATTGTATCCAAATTAATGTTTACTTATTATCGGGGTAATTTTTCTTATTCTTTCTATAAAACCAGCAAATCTGTTGTTTATATTGGCTCTTAGACCCCCCCCCCGGAAACCATGTTCAAAACTATAACATCTTTTTTTTTCTACTACTATATTCATAATGCTTTTCTCTCCCATTGTGGCTTCTAAATGCTTACTTTAGTGTATCTCTAAAGTTTCCATAAAACTATTTACTTGTGTAGTAACCAACGTTGACAGTTCATTAGCCCACTTTAACCTTTTCGTACGCGTGATATCAAAGCATCAAAAATATCTAATGAACTTCTTCTTCACAAAGAGAATGTGTCTCTCTCATTGTTCTCCGTAGTTTGTAGTTTTATTTAACTCTTTTCTGAACGACTAGGGTCATAATTAAAGACCCCTGTAATTGTCTTTACGAAAACCTTGAAAAATTAAAACCTTAAACTTAATTAACTACCTATTAACACCACAAAACAGTGAAAAATAAAAAAATCACAACAGGGGACATCAAATCCCCCCCCCCCAACCCCCCCTCACCACACCCTCTCCCCCCCCACTTTTTCCTTTATCCCCACCCACCCCCCCCTTCCCCCAAATTCCCTTCTTTCTCCCCCCCCCCCCCCCCCCCACCCAAATTTTTTGTAACACTCATTATGTTTCCCCGCAATTCTAAACTAAAAGTATTGATGATGATCGTGATGATGATGGTGACTATGATTTAAAATAATACAACATACATCCTAATCTATTTTTTTCCTACTACTACTGGTCTCTTTTACGGACCAGTAGTTTACACATAAAGGTCTACGAAGACAATAACCTATTCTAAAATAATAACAATCATTTTACAGGACCAAATCAAGCAATAAAACAAAGACAAGGTTTTCAAAAAAAATACAAACTCCCTTCAAATTACTACGTAAAGTGACCCAGCAACATTGGCCTCCTTTTCTAACCAATGTAACACCTATCTATTTAGCCAAGTCATATTATAACAAAACAACTCCATACCAAGCATTAATGCCAAAATACGTATATACATATATACAAATATCCCTCTGTTATCTACAGATCTATCTTAATGCGGAACCATACTTGTTCCCTCAACCAAAACCATTACTCAACGAGTGACCGTCCTTTTTCTGAAATCAAACATTGATTATCTCCCTCACAATTTTCTATCTTTTTTCCATCCTACACTCCCTAATACATCATAACATCCCAAAATATCCTCATAAGCAAGCACTGTAAACTACAGTTATTCCAATATCATCTCAATGTACCAGCCACCATCTACTTATCAATTAACCTGTGGCTCGCACACCAACTGTCTTCTATGGCTTTGTACCAACCATCACACCACTTCCCAATCCTTACCGTCAACCACAGTATCTCCACCCTCCTACATCCAACAACACTTTGTCTATTTACTATAGACCTCTCACCAAAACAACTAATTCTACTTCTACTTTCTCGTCTACCCGACGCAATTTATATTTCATTCTACTGCATCAGTACTCTCAACGTTCTCACCAGCACTACTTTAAGCTATCCTCAAATCTCACCTATCATTCTTGCCATCGTGACGACAATCAAAACCGGTCATCCTCCTCGGAACACGTTCTCCAACATTCATTTATCTCCTCTGTTTACCTTCGTATCTTTCACTCTTTCAGAACAGCAACTCACGTCAGTATATACAACGGAGCTCTCTTTTCCGTTCCTGTTAAGAATACTAAACAAAGTGTTGTGAAACATTCAGAATGTTAACTCTGTTTCCGTTATATAACTTCCAACGTCAGACATTCTAAAAAAAAACATCACAATTCTCCAATCATTCTCTTTCTATCTCTCTACGTTTTACGGTTTTTCAACATCACTTATCAAGCACTCTTCTCATATTCACCCGGACAATGACACACAACCTCGCTCTCATCTCACGCCTACTCTCGCGACAACCTAACGTCTCCATACTATTTCTACAACAAAATACTTTAGACGCCACCTCAACATTCCAGCAATCATTTACCACATATCTACACGTATTGATCTCCTCTACACACATTGACACAAGACATATTAACGCCACTCTTACATTCTATCTACGTATTTCACTTAGGTGACTTCATCACACCTCTCTCCTACTTCTTTCATCACGCCGAACACCTGTCTGACAGTTATACTCACTTATGAACAACGCACAACCAGACGAATTTTTTCCAGAGGACTTTCTCAATTCACTGCTTTCTTATATCTCTAGTCCTATACGAAGGTCAAACCCTATACTTGACATCTCGTAACTTATATTGCTTTCACAGCACTATCTACTGTCTCTTCAAAACAAACTTCATTCTAACAGATCCCTAATCTCGTAACTACTTCTCCACACACAACACTTTCTTCTTTCTCCGCAAGCACGACGTAACTACTACAGTCTTAATTGTCCCATTCAACTGTCTACTTTACACACAGGATATTCAGTACTTCCTCAATCTATATCTCCTTTCCAGCCAGTCTCGGTTCACCTATCAACAATACTATTCTTTCTTCCCAAACCAACAAACAAAACTATCTCGGCCCTCACGTCATAACTCTGAGTCAAACTATTTCTAATACTAATATTCATGCCTAACATATCTCTCACCCTCTATTAATTCTGTCCTGAATCTACCCTATTTTACTCTCTCTACCTCGCTACCAACCAGACGATATCCTGTATTACGTAATCCACGTGGAATATCATTTGCCGTACTTCCTTATCACCAACAAAATTCATCTGCCTATTTTTAGACAGCTCATATACCTATACTCTCAAACCGGGGTTCTTCTCATAAGCCAGACCTATTTCATTTTCCTTCTTCATCCAAGGAATTTTAACCGTTATATAGTGTGTCCAAATTAAACACTTCACTGTCTTTCAATACATTCACTCGTCTTTCCGTTATAATGTCATCATCACTATCTGTTGTCAACCTGTTAAAGTATTCAGGTCTTAAGGTCCTAAGGTCTTCTATTTTTCTTAAATCACTTTCTGTCGTTGAATAAATTCCCGCTAACTGTCTACCACTATTCTTGTTCTTAAATGAGTTCCTTCTATTTCCTATATTTGCGTCAGTCTGCTCACTGTTTCCTGTGTACCTTACGTAACGTTTATACCTTCCCATCTCGTCTTCAGATGACACACTAATTATAGTTCCTTCATCAGACTCATTATAGTTTACTGCAAACACGTCGGCCCTATTCCCATAGTCATCTTTAAAACGTCTGCCTTTCTTTCTCTTTCTCGGTCTTCGTCCCTTAGCCTTCCCTACATAGTCACTAACCAAAACTCTGTCTGTCTGTCCACCAGTCACTATTCCGTATGAGGGAACAACACTCTTCGATTCTGGATCTGCTCGTAGTGCAGCTCTCTCATCCTCCGAATCATCGGTAATATTATCTGTTTCAGCATCACTATTATATTCTCCGTAACTGGAACTCTGACAGCTAATATTCCTACACCATTTGGGAATTAGTTTCTTGTCTATAGCTGAAGAACTTGACATGGCACTACCTCTATTTACAATCATACTAACACTTTCGTCAATACTTCTCCTCTTTATCTTTCTGTCGTTCTTGGTCCTCGTCTGTCCATCTTTCCTAACTTCAACCTTGTCTCTCTTAGTCAAACGAGTTGGTTTAGACTGATTCTCTATGAAGTCAGTTTGAGTTCCCTTTGTTAACTTGCTGACTGGTTGTACCTGAGTCTGCGTACTACTTTCTACCGTATTACTTGTCTGCGTCTGTGTCTCTCGGTTTCTTTTCTTTATTAATATCGTCTTCTTCTTTTCCTGTCTACTAGTCACATTCGCAACAATTTTAGGACTATTCTGTATTTTACTTACTGGTTCAACTCTGTCTCTTACACCTGAGTTTAAATATTGTCTTTGTCTTTTCTCTAACCAGTCGTCACGTCTTTTTCTAGCAGTTGCACTGTGAGAAGGCCAGTCCCATGATTTCTTTGAAATGTTTCTCTCACGCCCATTTGTGTATTTATACCAGTCCGAGCTTTCACTATTTCGTCTGTTCTCACTGTCTTTTACTCTATATAGATCAGGCCTTGGTTCGTCATAACCATATTGTCTTCTGTCTTTATTAAGCAATGTCTGTCTCCTGTTATTCTTTCCTACTCTATTACTGTCTACCATAATTCTATAAGGGTCCTGTCTAGTTGTTTTGTTCTTCAACGTTTTCAGAAAATTCTCTACCTCCGTAATTGACAGCTTTAATTCCCCCAACCATGTGCTAACCCGTTGTAACTCCCCGCACAAGAAATTCATATTCAGTTCCTTTGAAATATCTATCCAGCTGAAACAATATTCTTCTGTATACTTCTTTAGTACCTGGGAAAAAAACTTATCCTGAGTTCAGCTGAAATATGTGCTGTGCTGAGTCTTCTAAGCTGAAATATTTATACAAGTAACCAACTTCATTTTTGTAATTTCTTAATTTAACGTCAAAACTTGTGCTCAGGTGTTCTGTTCCGCCATGCTGAAAAAATACTGAAATAAAGCAAAGAAAACACTACACAATTTCAATTTCCCAAATCCCAAACAGCACAATTCAGTTGGTTATAATATTGTAAGATATTACATATATTAAGATATTATTAATATTATATTATTATTAATCAGAAGAAGCACCAACGATATCCTGTCTGAGCATAGGAAGAATGAACCCTGTCCTCAATAAAAAACTCAAATTTGTGGCAATCAGAAGGTTCCTTGTAGATATTTGTTTCTTAAACCACTATAATGTCCTGTACTCCACTCTAATTAAGAAATTCGGAACATCACGGGAGACCTCGAAATACACAACTTTTACTCTGAGTCTATTTCCTTAATTAATCCGTTACCTTCTTTTACCAGCTGACGGATTCAGTTCAACCAACCAGAGCCCCGCATCAAGTGAAATTTAGTCTCGGAATTCAGGTGGCGGAGTTCAGATATCACTTCTCTTCCCTCAGGTAATTTCGTCCTTCTCGTGGGCTGCCAGAAAATTTTCAACCCCTGGTTGGGTCACATCTCATGGGCTGCCAGACAATCTTCGACCCCTGGTTGGGTCCCTTCCTTGATTCTCAAGTGGGTACTTCATCGTCGTATGGAATGGGTCATAGGAATGACGAGGCCCAAAAGTGGATTAGGTGTGTTTGGGTCATAGGAATGACGAGGCCCAAAAATGGATTAGTATCAGCCAACGGCTAGTGATGACCTGACCTTGAACGAGTTCTGACTTCCGATAAAATCTTGAACTTAAATTGGAGGCAAGTCCCTTGAAAGTGGCAAGGTTCAGGCAACGGCCAGGTTAGGCCCCTTGAAAATGATATAGTTCAAATGTTCAGCCACGGCTCCAGGAAACCCTTCTTGTTTTGGCAGTTTTATCTAGATTCTTTAGTACTTCGCGTGGTAGCCGGGACGGTCAAATTCAGGATCCTGGTCAAGTGGCTCCATTTCGAGCTCTGTAACAATGTATAGAGACTCGCAAGACGTGGTCTTAGTTGATAATATAAGTTTATTAGTTCTTGATGACCAAGTGTTGATGTTCGACTCCACTTACATTGAAGGCCGGATCTTAACTGCCCATACCAACCCAATACGTCACGATTGAGCATCTCTCCCCCTTTCAGTCTCAATGCTCAATCGTGCTGTATCTGTGTTTCCCACTAGATCCTAATAATACCCAATACTGTTACAATTGTCCGGTCATGAACTTAGAGCATGGGCTAAACAGAAATTGAAAGAATTCCAGGCACATCAACGAGAAGAAAGTGCAGCGGCCAAAGAAGCTGAAAATAGGCTAGAGAACTACAAGCAGCTCGTGATAAAGTAGGCGAGAGAACTACACGCAGCTTTAGAAAAAGAAAAACTAGCAGCTAAAGATAGAGAACTAGCCTTAGAAAGGAAGAAGCTTGCATTTGAGAAAGAGAAACTAGTAGGCGAGGTGATATTGAAGGACACAAAAATAGAAGGGAATTTAACTGCTTGCCTGCCAAACAAAAAAAGCAGTCCTGACCAAACAGAAATTCAAGGCAGAAAATTTGAAATAGGGGTGTGTCACAATAATGCTTTTAAAATGGTTAAAATTGTAGAAGATCTATTGTATTACATATCAAATTAAAGAGGATTGCACAAGGAACATGACAGTGTTAATAATAAATTGATAGGTTACAAATATTAGGACAATAATGACAGGTTTAATAATAACTGAAATTAAAGAGGTAAAAATTATTTAAAAATTGCACTTATAAGGTCTTTTCTACACTCCTATACTGCTAATCATGTTTAATTTACTGAATAATCAAACAAACACCACTTGTCTTCAAGAATATAAATAGTATTGCTGATTAAAATCACCCAAAAAGAAGTTTTGGTGCATATTCTGAACCATGTCTTTTTCACAAAAAAATAATGGCCGAAATCTTGAAGTTGGGGTCTGTCACAATAATGTTATGAAAATGGTTAAAATTGTAGCAGAAATGTTGTATTATATATGAAAGTAAGAGGATTGCATAAGGAACATGTTAGTATTGTTTCTATTGCTGTAGTTTAGAAATATAATAAAAATAATAATATATTTTGTAACATTATTTGAAATTAAATAGATAAAAATTATTAAAAAGTTGCACTCACCAAGGGGTTTAGTGTACTCCTCTGCAGCTAATCTTGTTTAATTTACTGAATTATTACACAAAAACCACTTGTCCAACTTTAGGAACAGAATTATTCCTAACAAATATCCAAAAATAAGTTTTGTTGCAGATTCTGAAGCATGTCTTTTTAACACAAGATTTAGGAAATCAGGAAATCACTTGGCAGATTTTTTTTGTACATAGTTAAACAATTAATATTTACACATGTCAGTTTATTGTTATTTACAATATGTGGCAGTCTATTTGTGATAGTAAAGATGTGATGACCAGGTCCGAGAACATTCAGTAGTGTGGCAAACACTTTCACTGCATGAGCAGATGTGGGATCTAACTCCGGATTGTACGCGGTGTTTCTTCCATAGTAAATTTTTAAATTCATCACATAGCCAGTCGCAGAATCACAAAGGCCAAATGTTTTGATGTGGTACTTGTGAGGCTTTGTTGCATTGTATTGTTTGTGCTGAAATCTGCCCTGCCATCCAATAACCATTTCATCAATGGACACATTTTCAAATGGGTAATATGCTCCCTGGAATTTCTTCAGAATCATGTCAACAAGAGGTTCAATTTTATATGCACCCGCTGCGTCTGGTTCACATACGTGAAGCATGGTGTGATAAATAGATTCAAATCGATTCCTGGGAAACATCGTGGCATACCAAGGAGTATAGAAATGTGAAGCAGTACTCCAGTAGTCCTTGATCCATGGTCTTCGATCAAGTCCCATAGAAATAATGACAGACGTAAACTTCAACCATTCGTGCTTCGTGAGTGGGATCCAGGATTGCAGACGAGAATGTTCTCTCTTAGAAGTGTTCTATTTCAATATCTTTTCTGCATATTCATTTACATTTGTAATTAAACAGTCTACTATGTGATCGTCAAAAAACACATTGAGAAAATCCATTGGTGTTTGAAGTTTATAAAGTTCAGGATTGACGTGAATCCTCCGAGGACGAATCTCAAACTTAGGTTTTGTTTTCCCTTCTGACACATCATGCCATGTTGATGCTGTTGAAGAAGATGGAAGAGGTGCTTCAGGCTCTAAAGTGTCTGGTAAAATTAAATAGTTTTTACCTCCAGATTTATTCTTGTTTTGTACTGTTTGCATTTGTTTGCGCTTAGTAGTAATTCTGACTTGCTGATATTCATTGTCAGACCCCTCAGCTGATGACAAACTTCCACTGTCGTAGGTTTCCCTATCACCACGTGCTAAAACTTTAGATTCACTATAAGAACTACAACTATCAGAATCTTCATTCAAATCGGAATCACTATCGTCTAAAACCGTTTCAAATAATAACCTTGCTTGGTCTGATGTGAGTCTACGAGGCCACAAACTAGAAGGAGGCGTTGCCATTTGTAAGGAAATTCAAAACAAACTTTGAAACAGTCCTTTCTAACACACAAAATGGATCCCAGTGCCTTGTATCAGAATGCCGGAAGCGAAATATTTCGCTGTAAAGTTTAATTCAATGGGACACTAAAAATTGTGGACTGGAAAGGAGAAATGGATCAATTAAAGCACTATACATAAAAGATCTATAGGTAGGCTCTTGGGTGTCAAATTTGAGTTACGGGGTCTATCAATATGTCTCTGGCAGAGAATCAGTATAAGTCAAGACCCTTGAGATGGACAAGGAAGCCGAAATAGCTCAAGCAAAATTACAAGCAAAATCTGTAGACCCCATTAAAGGGTACCAGGGTCTGATTAGGAATTTTACACTAGGTGATTCTATTTCAGCATGGATAACTAATTTTGAGGTGCTAATGAAATATTACCAAGTACAAACCGAAGAATGGCCCATATTATTTCACCGTCATTAGGCTTTGGAACCTTTGAAGTTCATAGAGGTGATCCATGAAAGCTTACCTACCAACTACACATATTAGAGACAGAGTAGTGTCACACTTTTCTCTTGATCAAGCTGGTTTACGAACGACGTTTATAACGTTGGCACCAAAGGCGAACCAGACGTTCCAAGACTACGTCTCAGAGACAACTTCACTTTTTGACAACTGGCTTAAATCAGCTGATGTGGGTTCAGATTTTGAGAAACTTCGTGATTTCATGCTGAGAGACAAGATAATTTCTTCAGTGCCAGAAACGATGGCTACTATTTCTTGTGGAGAACAAGTGTACATCAGTCCCGGAGATGGAATCCAAGGGCGAGGCATGCTACAACGACAATAAGGATGTGTTTGCTGAAGGAGCTGCACCGGAGTTAGTTATAGGAGCAAGTGCAAGAGTACCCAATCAGAGATATCAAAGTAGACCGAAAAGATTCTCACAATATGGTCAGCAGTACAGAGGTAGAGGACCATACCACATGGGAGGCAACACACAGATAGAACCAGACAGACCTATAAAGGGTTACTTCATGCAATGTCCACATTGTAGATTACAACATGGTTCACTTTAAATATGCGACAAGAACCCCAGTTACGACTCTTACATCAAGAATAAAACATCTAAGAAGGCCAGTAAGTATGCTTCTTACAAAAATAGTGTTGAATGTTTTGTCTGTAACTCTTACCGGCATATCCAAAAACATTTTAGAAATAAAAAAAACATGGAAAGAGGCCAGTGCAGCATACATACTCACTGGTAGTGAAATAGACGATGTTGAAGACACTCATTCAGCCATATTAGAGACATTTCTCACCGACAGACCGTGTAACGTGTGCAAAGAATTTCATGAATACGGTAACCTGGCATGTGGCCATAATGTACCAATACAAGAGGCCAATGCAGGCAACATCCAGAATGGTACCTTGAAAGTCTATCAAGTTTGGGTCAATGGGTCGCCAACAACTTGTTTCAGAGACACAGGGGCATCCATTGTATGGGTTGACCAAAAGCATGTAAAGACAAAAGACTACACTGGCAAGAGTGTTACGTGTAGAAATTTTGTCGGGACCCTAGAGAGATACAAGATTGCTTGGGTCACAATAAAATCCCCATACTTTGAAGGTAGAGTGCGAGCAGCAGGTTTCCTTAACCCACATGCTGGTCTGATAATTGGGAACATTCCAAATGTGAGAGATTGTACCCATAAAGAAGCAATCGATTGGGATATCAAATGCATACCAACTAATGCACTCACGAGAGCCCTGGTTCGAAAGCAAAAAGAAGAAAATAGGCACACGACATCACAACATACTTTGAAAGACAATACCCAAAACCCTTTGTTACTGACGAAAGACTTAGCCACAGAACAAAAACAAGACCCCACATTACAAACATGTTTCAAGAGCATACACAAACCAGCCAAACAAGTGAAACATGGTAAATGGGAATTTATTTTAGATACCAACATACTCACCAGACAATGCAGGAAAGGAGCAACACTACTCTTTCAATCAGTGCAACCTAGTAAATATCGCAACGAGGCACTGAAACTTGCACATGACTCCCCATTTGCAGGTCACATAGTGGCTAACTGTAGCTGATATTCCCGGAAACGATCCCCCACTTGCCAGAACGCTGTTGTCATTCATAATTCTTGAACTTTTAACAGAAACAATACAACTGTAGCTCGTTATCAATTACCTTGAATAGAGCTTTGGTTTTGAAACCCGAAGAATAAACAAGGTCGAATCGCAGACATGAGTGTAATCGAATCAATCGCTGTTTAATTTGTACATAGATCATCGGCTTTGCATATCATTAAATATTCTGTAATATGTACCGTTCCTAGTGGACTATCAGGGTGGTCGGTACTTATATTATTACCAGTAATAAAAATGTTATCTCCTACAAACCTTGTAAGTGATTGTTTCCGAATAACGTGATAATGTCTTTCAATTCACCTGCCGCTTTAGAATTCTCATTAATTTCCTCGGCAGTCGGTTCATTCATTCTCAGCGTAAATCTCATAAGAGCGTGTTACAACATCTGTCCTCTCTGTAACTCATATTCCAGCCACTTTGTCTATGTAAAACTATTGATTCACCAGTTTGAATGTCCAGATAGGTTCATACACAGCCTGCCATTCCAAACTCCAACAAAGTCTTCTGTTGTTCTGTGACGTCAGAATGACATTTCTCTCTGTTGACAACTAGTCTCCTAGTTTTTCTGTGCGTTTTCGCTTCTAGGATATACATCTACTTTCTGTGACGTAATTCTTGGGTATAGCTATATAGCAAGAGGGTCATGTCAGTCATACATTTTACATATCATTCACTTACCATTCATGCATAATGGAACGTGTGATACTAGTACATAAGGATGTAAGTTTTACAATGTCAGTACATGACAACAGAGATTGTTGTTTGGTATGGTAGAGATAATTTTAATTGCAAAACCAGTCAATTGATACATACACGATGTAATTTCAAAACAATAAATACACAGAACATTACAGACTAAACATAAATGCATATATAAAAGGGATGAATAGCATGACTGAGTGACAGTATTCTAAAATTACATATATTATGATTTTCCAGTTTATTTCAGGTTTAAGATAATATTACGATAATTATTGTATTGTTATTATGTATTATGCTTAAAGTTCTAATATTTCAGGTTGTAGGATTAATGGTTTATTCACATAAGTGTTCCTGGTACTCTGATCGTGGTTAACACTGTGAATATTTAACCTCATACATATTACTGATGAGGCAAACTAAGTGTACATACCCAATAGCAGAGCTAAAGTTGACACAAGTCAAAACCACCTACAATCATATAAGAAGAAGATTAGGCTACAATTATTATTTTCACGTTGTATAATGTTACATGATACATTATGGATTGTCAATATGATATTACAATGTTATGAATTTCATTTTGATGCAGCAATTACGGTTTTAGAATTTTGTTAATGACACTCATCCACGTTAATAGGCATACGGTATAGCGAACTATAAGACTAAGTCGACAGAATAGAAAAGAAGCAAAGACGAATATGACCTCGGATCTCACATAGAATTTGAAGAAACAAAAAGGCCATAAGTACTCCTATGATGCCACTGGGACGACAGCTATGAAGGCAGCAAACCTCACCTAACAAATTTTAAACAAGTTAACGTCAAATGGTAACCAATAATGACAAGATAGCAAGTATAATAGGAAAAGAAAATTCTTTTATGTATACGTACATTCCACATGCCAAACTCCAATGCTAATACTAGAGGGAATGGTACCGTTTAATCACACACGTCCCCTCGATCAGGTTTTATAGCTTTGGTTGGGGATGCTTGTCTGTGAGGGACTAACTTGGGGAGGCCGTGGAACCTCATAGATTAGTTAGCACAGCCCTCCCATAGGCTGGTGCTACACGACGTATACCGGGGGTATAGATAGAAGTGCGTGCCCGTAATATAATAATAATATTTTTTAAAATGAGATTTTGTGTATGATTAATAGGAGACCATACCATCATATTAGCACAATTATAAGTATGTTGGAATATGCCGGTATATAAGAGATATAAGATATGAAACAGTTATGTCTCACACGATACATGTCATAGTTTGAAACTGATCAGACTAAAATGGTTACACGATTTTCAAAAAACGGGGGGGGGGGGGGCATACTGCCATGTAGCGTCGGAGGCAAGAGTCAATGATTTAGAAGTAGACATGAAAATTGTGGCAAACGGAATTAGAGAGAGAGAGAGTTAACCGAATTGCGCATGAATACAAATGTTGCTATATGACGTCACATGGGAACTACGTTATCACAGAGAGAAGTTTGGAAACATCATGGATGAAGGACGCACAAAATGACAACACCAATACATTTACATTAATAGCCAACTGAAGAACCTTATGGATATACCATTTGATATTACAACAAGAGGAGGAAATAACGGCACAATCTGCAGGAAGAAGGATGTGTGGCAGAAGGACGTGTAGAGCCGAGAAAACGATAAAGTTTATGGCGGCATAATATGCCGGTTCAATGTCAGCTCGAAGTCATAGAATCAGCCGCACGCAGAATTCCGTAAGTTACATTGTTTAACAACCAGGAACGTCTGATAATCACAGAACGATAAAGAGTATGATTTGCATTCGTCATTGGATTCAATATTAACATGGGATCGAGTTCGGCAGCTAAGTTAAAATATTTACTAATTATTATTTATTATATTTTGGACCGCCCCTCCCATTAACATGGGACCGATCACGTATTAGTCTGATCGACTGATCGCCTTCAATGAAGATTTATTGACGTGGAACACTATCGTTACTGGGATCATTTCAGTTCAGTTAGAATTCTGGTTCCCCTTGATCTATTACAGTGTTTGTGTGAGGACAGCGAGCGTAATGATAACAGTAATTGAAGATACAGACATTATAGCATCAACATGGCACGTATTGATGCTGAATGTAGCACTTGCTTAGAAAGGAATTCTTAACAGTTATACTAGGACACAACGAAAGAAATATATGTCGTACAAGTTACTGACTTACAATATTAGCCCCTCATTTTATTTGTTACATAATCTGCCAATTATTTGATTCGTTGGTTTGAAGACTTCTGGGAGACTTGAACTGTGGCTCTGCAGTCCGATACATTGATGGTCAGATAGTGTGAGCCCTGAAAAGGGCTTGTATCTGTTGGGGTAGATAATGTCTCCCCAACTCGGTGTCAAAATACCATCTTTAGAGAGACTGTCTCGTAGAGCGCCACTTACCCCTCCAAGCACCAGAACCAGCTGTGATTTGCGATACCGCTATTTGAGCTTCACATCTGCAGAGAGGCATGGTAATCCTAGGATTGTCGGCCAGACAGTAAATCTAGCCTATGGACAGGTCACCCACGGACAGATAAGATCCTTCAAACTCTTGCCAGTGTAACTCCAGACCCTGGGACCTGTGTGGCCCATCAAGAAATAACAAAAATCATTGGCACCATTCCGTCTTGACAGTCGATAGTTTGTTACATTGTGCTTATAGCCTATGGACAGGTCACCCACGGAAAGAACAGATCCTTCAAACTCTTGCCAGTGTAACTCCAGACCCTGGGACCTCTGTGGCCAATCAAGAAATAACAAAAATCATTGGCACCTTTCCGTCTTGACAGACGATAGTTTGTTACATTGTGCTTCAGAAAGGCATAATAACTACAACCCATGGCGGTGGCGAATGTGACTGATAAGACCGATTCGCGCTGTAAATGTACGTCCACAGTGGATGAATGTGTGACTTATCTGTAATAATTTTCTCCTTTGCCTTTATTCAATTTCTGATATTTGCCGCCTCCCCCCCCCCCCCCCCCCCCCCCCCCCCCCCCATACAACACGTTCAGCGGCGACTTGCTCCCAATGTGCATTATCAATGTATGTATCAATCATGTCCCGCTTACACACATCTTTGTATCGTAGTAGAGGCCGACCCTGAGATCTCTTACCATCTGTAATTCACCAAAAAAGATGTCCTTTGATATTCTACCATCATCCATCCTCACAACGTGTCATATCCATCTAAGTCTACGAAGACTGAGCATTGAACACACAACCTGATCTTTCCAATACTTCAGTATTAATGTTACGACGATTGAGCTCGGCATCAATCACAGCCGTTTATCTCACAGTCGATATTCGTCAAGTCAGTGGAAAATCCTGGACACATGGTTCTTACGTTCCAGGTTCCAAGCCGTAGCTTGAGGTTTCTATTTATTACTATTTTTCTTTTTAGTAGTACCTGGTATTACAGCCTGCGATCCATATCTTGTCCTAGCCCCAAGCAGGCAGGCTGTGGCAGATCAGCACACAATTGGCCGGGGGGGGGGGGGGGGGGTGGGAATGCCCAGCTTGAGGCGGGCGGTAGCTGATCTCCCATCGTCAGAGGCAATCCGTGTCTACGCCAATTGACAAGGACTTAGGCCTATAACCCATAAATGTTACCTCTCGTTTTGATTCCGAGACCGGTTAAGACCAGGGATGGAGTTATACCTCTCCATAGCACAAAGCCTGGGCTAATAGAGATCATGTGTTGTCCATGCAGCATAATCCCTACCTCGGCCTATCTAGTTCACTCCAGAGGAAAGATAAAAGTGACAATAACAATAACAAATATACAACCCAATATATCAATGGAAGACTACGCTGTTGCAACAAAATGTTTATTCCAGCTAACTCAGGTAACAAAATCAGTAAAACTCAGCATGACACTTGTAATGGAAATAAAAATAAACTAAATGCAAACATGTCCAAATGAACTCATTTATAATATTTGCATGTGTCTCACAAACATTTCTGGAAGACATTATATCAGCTGTCATGCATAACAGAAAAGATTATCAAGACCAGACATCCAATACAGACATATTTTTATATAACAGTTTTTTCAAAACAAATCTTTACTAGACTATATATTAGAAGCCTAAGAATAATATTAAAATAAAGCAAGTGAAATACTTTAATAACTATAATAAGGTAAGAAAGAAACTTAAAAGCAGAGTGAGTTAATTTCATTACATACTTCTTTGATAGATCACAATAAACATGAAACATAGTAATGTACGTTTAAATGATTTCGCTTACTGCTGGTGCCAGCTATCATTCATGATGAATTTGTGTCTGGAGCGTTGGTTTGATCTTAGGACAACAAAACCTGACATAAAATGTGGGCATGTGTCGCCCACACGCCGGGGAAGAAAATCTACCAATGGGAGGTGGAATCCAGAAAAAAAAGAAAAGAAACCTCAATCGACGAAGTTGGAAGATGTTAGGACTAGTAAGCGGACATCCATGTACCACAACGGATGCTATGCACCATCATAGCAAATGTTGAAGCAGAAATTAGTTTGACATTTCTCTGTTGTATATTTTCCTATAACACCCCCCCCCCCCCCTTCTTGTGTATAATAATAATAATAATAATAATAATAATAATAATAATAATAATAATAGCAGTTGTTTTGGAGGTCTCTGTTTCAGGCATCTGAAAATCGTTGGCAAGGAGAGAACATTCATCTAAGTTCTTCATATACATGCGCGCATGCACATATAGTACTCACACTCGCCTACACAAACCCAGACACATTACATGTATTATGCAGCTACTGAATACATCACAAACACCTAACAATGGCCCAGAATTTGTGACCGTTTTTTTCTGTAATTAAGTTTTATTTTATCAATTTAACATTTCTTGTATTAAATCATTCCAGCATTTTTCATTCACATTTTCTTTTCACTTAATAAAAAAAAACAACAACTTAATCTCTTACCATTCTTGATTCATTTTTAGTTCAAATACTTTTGCTAACTATTGGGATTTGAGGAATGACTTATGATGTAAGATGTTAAACCCCCTTGAAATATTAGGGACCTTTCTGAGATTTTCAACACAGATATTGATAGTTCAGGATTATTATCATCTTTTTTGGTTACTGAAGCTTTGTTTGATTTAGTTAGTACATTGTAATTCCCACTACCATTTAAGTTTGCTATTCAGGTAAAGTTATTGAATGGTAAAGTGTATTTTAGGTACATATAAAAAAAAAAAAAGAAATAACACCTCATCCTTTACATTGGCAGGGCATTCTATGTTATGATGGATGCACCGATGCAATAGAGAGCAGCGGTAGTGTAATGGCTATCATGCTTGCCTGCTGGCCTGGTCGTTGTATGTTCAAATCCCCATTGACAATAAAATGTCATGGACTTCCAGGTCAACAGAGCCTAAAATTGGTACCAGGATATGCTCATAGGAGTAAAGGCAGCCAGCATGATAATGTCAACATGACTCGTTGAGTATCAGTTGGTCTATAAAAAATGGACTGGTATCGTATACTATACCCGCTACATCTCTCTTTCTCTCTCTATACCTATACATCTATGCACATTTAAGCTTTAGTTCACCAACACATAGTAATGTTAAGGTGAGCCACACTGGCATAGTGATTCACGTGCTGGTCTGCAAGACCGTAGTCCAGGTTCAGTTCTCAGCAGTGACATGATTATTTGTTCCCGGCCTGTATGGCTCTGGGGTGCGGTTGACTCAGCCTCATACAATAGATACTAGACAATATTTTAGAAATTTTCCGGGAAAAAACGTAGCGAGGAAAAGAAATGGCCATGCCATCTCATGATGCCACATCCGAGAAAATATGAACAATTTTCGTTTAACACCCTAACTTGAGTATTTGCTGCTGGACTACCATGATCTCTGTGCATAGCATTGGGTGATTCTCATTTTGTAATCATTTATTTTTTGCATATCCCTTACATGACGTTGCAATCAACATCAGTATTTTTCAGCTGCTGTTGATGTACTAGACAAGATTATGCTCAGTAGTTTGCCATTGCTTTCTGAGCGACCGGCTCACATATCCCGTAAGTTACCAACGTGGCGAGAACTGCTACCGATTGTCATGCAGGTTACGTTACTCACGAGAATATACGGGATGACGAAGAAAGACGTTAAATACTAGGCCAAGGAGACTGGCTTGTAATCAATAGGATAATATTTGTCATTGAGGATATTTCTCAGTGGAATAACAGTTTAACAGTTACAATAATTTTCTTGTTTTCAGTTGTAAATAAGCTATTGTCTATGACTATGTGATCAAGATATGAGTAATTTGTTGTTACTTATTTGAAATGTTCCTATTTATTTATTTATATTTTAAAAGTTGCTTTTCAGCTGCTTTACCTGTTATCATAGTTTGGTATTAATTATATTAGTATCCAGTCCATATTAATCTCCTCTATTGTTTATCAGTTTAACTAGTTCTTGAAGATGATGTTAAATTTTTGCTAGCAAAGCTATATGATCAGCATATCTAAGGTTATTATTATTAATTGACCTGCCACCGAACTTAATGAAATCCTGGTTTTCCCTTGAACTGTCCAAAGATCTATTCTATTATTCTGTGCAAGACAACATATAGACAGTTAAGGTATATATATCTTATATATATATATTTAAATATACACACACACACACACCTTGCTGTATTGACAGACGATAGTTTGTTACAATGTGCTTCATAAAGGCATAATATTAATAACTACAACCCATGGCGGTGGCGAATGTGACTGATAAGGCCACTCCGCTCTGTAAATGTTCGTCCACAGTGGATGCATATGAACACATGGTCATTTCCACCATCTTGTGCCATCTTACGTCTCACACGCTTGGTGTGTGACTTATCTGCAATTATTTTTCTCCTTTGTCTTTATTCCATTTCTGATATTTGCCCATTTAAACAAGAAAAAAAATGAAGTGCTACACAGAACCTGTACTTTTGTTAGGATGTGAAGCATGGACAATAAGCAGTCAAGCTGAAAAACAGCTGATGGCTGTGGAAATGTGGTTTCTGAGGACAATGCAAAGAATACCATGGATAGACAAAATCAATGAACAAGTCCTTCAAAAAACAAATGAAGATCATAAACTGATTAGAGTCATTAGACGTGGACATTCAAAATATTTTGGGCATGTTATGAGAAGTAGTGACTTGGAGAAGTTTGTGACGACTGGCAAGATCGAAGGGAAGAGACCAAGGGGAAGACCGAGAAGTAATTACCTGTATGTCTTGGCCATGTGGCATGGTCGAGACAGGAACACGGAGCTGATCCACGACTCTGGTGATCGAGTGAAATGGCAGAACATGACCGCCCACGCTTATCGGCATGGTACATGATGGATGGATATATATATATATATATATATATATATATATATATATATATATATATATATATATATATATATATATATATACCATTAAGGCAAACTTAGCATCTAGTCTTAGGCTCTTAGTTAAAAGACTGAACAGCAGGAGTCTCCTGGTGAAGTGGTTACCCTCCTATCTTGCACATCGAAGGTTGTGGGTTAACTTCCGGTCTACGTTGTTTGGTTTACGAGTGCCAATTCCTCTGAGACTTCTGGGGGTCATTGCTGAAGCTAGAGAGTTGGTGTTTTGTGTGATGCTATCAGCAGCTGCCACGTGAAAGACACCAAGGTGTATGGGATAAAAGCAGAATGCAATGAAGTCAACCCTCTTGCTTTTTAAACCCATTTTTAAAGACTGAATAGCACAAAAGAGATATTGTCAGTATCATGCTGGCATATTTCCACAGAGAAAATTCTGCCACCAATTTATGAAACCCAGACAAATCAAAAGCAATCCTATTTAAAAGAATTAAAGATACGGTTAATTTCACTGCTGGAGTCAAACCAGCTAACTTGGTTACATAGTAATGAGTATCTAAGCCCCTATTTGCACACTATTTTATAACAATATAAAATGGAGATGAAATTCTGTATACAGTAATTTTAAAGTGAAATTTACTTTGAATATTACAAATAAATACAATTCACATACTAATTCACACGCCTATTATTTAAAATAGAGGTCAGCATGGCTGATAGGTTTAAAGCACCACGCTAAAACTATCGTGTACTGACGGCAGAGTAGTGGGTTAATTCCACACTCTGGCCAGATACACTTAAACATTGATTTCTCATTCTGAAAGAATTGGCAAACTTCTAAAAGTAAAATTACCAAGAAAATCAACCTAGGGTTGATCGCAACATCTTGCAAAGAACATGCAACTTGTTTATGTTGATTATTTAATATATTTTCTTGGTGGTGCTTTTAAACATATTATTTAGTGATGTATTCTATGGTTTTAAAAATTTCAACCATAGGATATTCTGGCAATGTGATGGTCTTATTTAAAAAAAAAGAGAAAAACTGTAATTACAATAACATTCAGGAGAGAAATATATGAAACAAAAAGATAGTTTCAGCATCAAATGATTATTGGATAAGCATGAATGACAAAAGTAGCCTTCACAAACACAGCTGAATGAATAGGATTTGAAGGAGGTTATAGTGGCAAGATTTAGGAAGTCATTGTTAAATTACAACCAAACATGCACAATGGTATAATTCAAGAAGAAATGACAAAATGTGCTAGTATAGAAATAAATCATAGTAAAATTTAGTACATGTTGATGTGTCTCCCAATTTTCCATTTATAATCAATTAGTAAAATAATACAATTAAACACAAATATATACATGAACAACGTAAGATACAATAAGGTAACAGAATCACACACCAATATGTGAGTAAACAGCATAAGGTACAGTAAAATAATAAATTCACACAAATATATAAACAAACAACATATGCTGTAGTAATATAACACAATCACACACAAATTTATCAACAAGCAACAGAAGATACAATAAAATAAAAAAAATGACACAGAAATGTTTAAATAAACAACATAGGTTAAATTAAACTTTAACAGAAAACAATTTTATATGGAAACAAGCCACAGAAAGCAATTTATGTCTCAAAATTCTTCCTGTGGACGTGTTCTCAAACACAGAGCTACAAAACACAAACATGTGATTGCATCAAAAAGATATATTTTTAAGACCTCTGCCAATTAATGTGACATGTAGTTTGTAGACATCAGGTGAAGATCAAGACGGCACACTTTGCATTTAAATATTCATACTTATGTATAATAATAGATCACACCTATGTGAGGTTGGATGATATACTTACTACCCTACTTGCTTCTTTATCTGTATGCAACTCTAAATAACTATATTTTACTGAATGTCAAAGTGATTTGACTTAACACCTTCTCACCGTGTCTCACAGCAACAACAAACCAGTATGAGTAAACTAGTCTCTAACAATTGCAGAAATTATGAAAATATTATTTTATTTACAGGGTGTACTTTTAATGACTGTGCAGTGTTTGAAAATATTGCCAATCCAAGTTTTGTATTTACCTATTATGTTGCATGAACTTTACTGAGCTTGAATACAAAACTTGGACTGACAATATTTTGAAACACGGCACAGTCATTAAAAACACACCCTATATTATCAACTAATTGAATTTATGATGAATGACATCTGTGGCTTAGGGTTAGTGAAATGCAGTTTTACAAGTCCCTGTCACACTGTTTCAAAGGTTTGAAATCAATTGTGGACAATTTGGAAGAGATCACTTTTCGTCGATTGCAGTGGTATAAAGAAATTCAGAAGACAAAGGCAAACTACTGAACCTATAATTTACAAGCAATTTATGTGAAAATTTATCAGTAGTCCTTTAGAAAACTTTATGAAAACAAAAATGCAACACAAACTAATTCACTGGTATTGTTCATATTTGTGATTGAAATTATGCACGTCTAAAATTAGCTACTTGTTTTTATAAATTAATAATTATAATGTTCATAGTATCTTAGGAATTTTGTATCATACAATTCCCAGCCAAAAGTATACTTGTGGAAGAAGATACCAGATTTCAGTTGCTTGTTATGAAAAACTCTTCGTTTAGCCGAAGTCTTATAGCATGTCATTTAATGTATGAAGAAATGATTAAAGTAGGATTGACTGACATTGATTTTTTTTAAAAAATGAACGAAACACATAATTACATGGTCAGAAATGTTACATAGATTAATTAAACAATAAGGAAATTAATAGGTTATTCTATAAAAAAATAATAATAACATCTATGCCACTATATATATAAAAAAACAAAAACACATATCATTTATCTATGAAAATAAAATGTGCTCTATCTCAGCACAAAACATTGTTAAGTCACTGAACTTGTCATCCAGTTTATGGCTTCATCCCTATTAGAACAATAAATAAACACAGATAAACTGACATTCATAATGGAAGCAACATGTGTGAACACAGAGTTTCATGGTTTGTCTAGATCTTTGCATTGCTTAAAATTAATGTCATACAGCGAACAGTAATGTTATAAAATGTCACTGATGATGAAGATGAGACAAAATAATATTTATTATGGTGCATTTAGACAACATTTAGTAGATGTAGATTAATAGCATAACACACTCATTATGTGAATCCAAAACGATTATGCAGTTCCATGAAACAAGGAAGAAGTATAATAGCATGTTAATTTAAATCTTGGTGTCAAAAGATGTTCATAATTCTGGTGTTATGCAATAGCATGTGACAAATACCGCTGGGCATGAGACAAGAATACTGACAATGATATTAACCAGTACACTGAAAGAAAGAACTCTCTCCTAAAATGTAACAAATATTTCCCCCAGATTAAAAAAAGTGCATAGAATAGATCATTATGGATTTCAGTTAAATCATTACAAACTGTGCAACATAAAAAAAAACCAAAAAAAACAACACTACACTAAATCAATATATAAAACAATAAACATGATTCAAACTGTAATAATTAAAGAACATTAAGACAAATGAAAGCTAATTATCTGAAAGCAGTTGAAAGGGAAACTAAAACAAAAATGTTGACAGCTTTCACAGAAATACATATACATATAACATATATTATATATATATATATATATATATATATATATATATATATATATATATATATATATATATATATATATATATATATGTGCATATGGATGTGTGTGCATATGGATGTGTCTACATGTTGACACCATTAATAATTTGAACCTTTCAGCCATTGTTTAGTACAAGGGTAAGTTAATAAGTAAGTCACAAATGGCTGTAGAAAAATAACGACACATGATAACAACTTGAAACCAGCTTATTTTTATACATACATTGCCCCTTTATTTCTTAGCATAATTTCCACCAACATTGACACACTTATCCCATCATTTTATCAGTCCTCCCAAACCGGCTGCATAGAACTGCGTGCTTTGTTTTCATTTACTGGCCATCCCACAGAACTATGTGACTTACTTATTGATTCCCCCTCGTCGTCTTTTCCTACCCTACTGTGCACTGCTTTACTGGACAAACATTTGTCAGCACAAACACTGACAACCCACCTTGGCGGGAGACATTTCGCGAGACACGAATGACACCGAATTTGAATGTGAAGTGAAAACGTGGTTTAGAAAATAGAGCACACAGTTCTATGCAGCCGGTCTTGGAGGACTAATAAAATGATGGGATTAGTGCATCAATGTTGGTGGAAATTATGTTAAGAAATAAAGGGACAATGTATGTACAAAAATAAACTGGTTTCAAGTTGTTATCATATTTAGTTATTTTTCTACAGCCATTTGTGACTTACTTATTAACTTACCCTTGTACAATAATCGTGACACAAAAAGAAGCACCAACAAATTAATGAAATCTCCCTGAACAAAACTCAGCTAGACAAGACAGAAACTAAAAATCATTGATACATACATCATCATCATCAGGAAGTCAGACCAAACACTGAAGTTATCTGATCATATCCATCTACTGTTCTTTATTCTCAGCAGATCTCTTCATCTCTACATAGAATATGAATCCCAGAGTTCTAATATGTCTGTGTAATGTAGCTGTTTTTTTTTTGACTTCCTTCTTTTTATTTCTTCTAATTTTGCCTACCAGTATTTTCAAAAGTAGATATCACTCAACGACTATCAATTGCTCTTCAAAGACTAAAACAACTGAATATATTATGGAGTGGGACAGATAGAACTACAAAAATTAGATTGTTAAGAGCATGCATCTTTCCCATTGCAACATATGCCTGTGAGACCTGGACAGTTACTAAATAAGCTGAACAGCGCATAAATGCCTTTAAATATAAATATTACAGACGGGTTCTAAGAATATCTTGGGTAAAGAAAAGAACAAATGCATCCATACTTCAAGAGCTGAATATTGAAGAAGGTTGGCTATTAATGATGATAAAACAAAGAAAATTGAAATATTTTGGTCACTTGAAACGTCATGAAAGTTTGGCGAGAACAATAATGGAGGGGTATATACCTGGGAAGAGAGGAAGAGGAAGGCCAAAGAGAAGATGGGTGCAGGATGTGACGGATGATCTCCAGATGGGTGTATCAGATGCGGGACAACTTGCTTGTGATCGAGAAGTTTTCAGGAAGGTTGTTATGGGAGCGAGGTTCTGCAAAGGACATGCTACTGAATGAATGAAAGAGATATCTCATTTCTCATATCATAATCAAGTAATTCAACCTAGTCTTTAGTATATTTTTCAATAATTGTCCATGGACACTTTTGTCTTCAGAATCTTGTTCACTTGATCACTCTTCTGCTCAGATCATACTTTGCATTTTATAACAAAAGTGCATATGCAATGTATTTAATTACAACATTAGTTTGTTAAAAAACACTTTATCAGATATACCAGCTTTATATACACAAGCAACTAAAGAAAATGTTTCAGGTGTAATTGGTGATGGAAAACACATTTTCTGTAGTTTATGGGCACAATGAAATTTTATGTCAGCAGGTTTGTAGATTAGGTGATGCAATCTTGCGAGTTTAGCTACTGATATAAGAAGCAATCATTGTACTCTGTGGTGATGAATAGTTTTCTCTCTGCCACTACAATCAAAATAAACGAAACCATACAGGCAGCCTTAGACAAGGAATAAACCAGTCTTTCAAGATTTATATTTGGAGTCATGGAATTAAGTCTAAAAGTGTGTGAAATTAATGATATAATTAACACTTTGAGCATAAGACATTAATGTTGTATAACGGAAGCAGTTAAGTAGTATCTGAAGATGAGATCAGGTCAACTAAGCATGCCTGAATACTGGAAGCAAGAGATGAGGTTCCTATAGCAAGTTGCGGTATTGCAGCAGAACAACATAAAGTGAGCTGAGAAAGCCTCCTTTAAATGGAAAAAGGAGTTAAAAAAGTGGTGAGTGCATTGTCATTAAAAAATATTATTTGTGTTAATAACAATACTCAAACAATAACCAAGAACTTCATATAATTTCCATAGTTGAAGTCAGAGTTCTAATTTGTCATGTTGCAGACAAACATAATTACTAATTTGGAAACAACATATACAACAAATGCAATAAAAATATTATTATAACAAAGTGCATGTTAACAAGATTTTAATGGAGAGGAAAGAATACTTCATCCAGATTAACTTGACACATTTGTAGATGAAAACAAAAACCACCTTCTTTCCATACATTTCTATATTTCTTCCCTTTCATTAAATGAAGACAACATTTAAAACAAGCAAACATTTACATGAATAGCATACTAGAACAATCATCAATAAAATTGTTTGCATTCTTGAGACCATTAATAAATTGGGTGCTTCTTGAGTAAAATGTACATATAATAAACGGTTTATAGCAAATGCAGAAAATACATTGTACATATGCAATATATTTAGGAGACTTTATAGTATCTTCCTGTTATCAAATTATGGCAACCAGGCTACATGAAAAAAAAAATTTCTAACAAAATGAAGAAGCATTTAAGAATTACAGAAGAGTAAAGAAAGTGGTTTCATTATTTTAAACACTTCTTATAAATAAATAGCAACAGAATATCTGAGAGCTACAAATGCCTACTTGACAAATTTAACACTGCAGCTTTTTTATTAAAGTGGCAGTTTTATGGTGTGTTATATGCCAAGAACCAGTATTTATTTGTTGAAAGTAGATACTTGCTTCCATGACTGTTATTACTAAACATTTCATGGCACAGAATAAACACACTTAATTAATGCATAAAGTGGAGGTTTAGTAATTAGGATCACAGAAATACATGTGGAAGTGCAGGTTCTAATCCCCAGTCACCCAAGGGATGTTATCTACTGGAGGGAAAATAAAAAAAAGATACAGACTGTGAACTGAACTGCATGGGGGTTGCCAGGGTAAACAGCTTAGCTGTCAAGTAAAATCCTCTAAATAAAAAATATTCTTCTACATTTTAAAATTGGATAATGGAAAATTAGGTTAGCAAGTTAAATACTCTTGCAATGTTATCTTATCATCCCCACTCATTTAACACTTAGAATGAATTACACGCGCACGCGCGCACGTGTGTGTGTGTGTGCGCGTGCGTGCATGTTTTTTTTTTTATTATTTAGCAGATTTTGTTTTCACCACCAGTATAAACAGTGTCAATGTATGCATGAAATTCACACCATTAACAAAAAAAAAACATAAAATCAGTCAAATATGAAATTAAATGTAAACAGAAAATAATTTCTCTGCTTAGAAGCACATGCAAGCAAACTTTCAAATTATCTTAGCTGGCATTTACTCTTTCCATATGGTCCTGCTCTGAAAATCTAGCTTATCCAGTTCAACATTCTTATCTTTCTGATCATACTTCAGTGACAGCATAAAATTATCATGTTATATGATTTCAGTTTCTCATCTTTTCATTGCAGACAGATATATAAACTTTTAACATTACATACATTAACACTTTTAAATGAAGACATTTTATAATATTTAATTGCTGTATAACATTCTTTACTGAGATCAGAAAGAAAAATCCACTTTTCTGTAAGGTCTTGACAAAAAAATTCCTCTTATTTCTTCATAACTGTTCTGCTCAGATGCCCTTACCCAACAGTAATGTAGAATGCAGTGGTGTGATTACACGAATATTGTCAATATAGCATCTAGGTTTGAGCTAATACAGTTTATCTCTCCACAATTACTTTTGTTTTCTTTATTTTAATCCATTGGCACCTTTCCGTCTTGACAGATGATAGTTTGGTACATTGTGCTTCAAAAAGGCTTAATAACTACGATCCATGGCGGTGGCGAGTGTGGCTGACACTTTTTATTTTAATACTATTTACAAATATGAACATAAAAAAAAAAAGAAATACATTTACTCAGCAAACCAACAGCTAAAACACATTAATATGTAACCATATTTGCAGCATACAGAAAAATATTATAGCTGAATAGTAAAAAAAAAAAAAATACTTTAGGTAGCTGCAAACAACTCCCAGAATTTGTTTATTTTATTAAAATGAGTAACATAAGATTCATTTACATGACATTTTCTTCAAAATAGTTTTATTTTGTGACTAGTTATTTGTCAACATTCACAGCTGAAGGAATCATTTCTGAAGCACTATTAGTTGAAATCTCTCTCAGTTACATTGTCATATTCTTGATAAATATTTCAGAGTACTTGAATCGCTGATCTTTCAGTATTCATGTGAGGCAAGGAAACAAACAAATTAGGTGCCTATTGGAGAATGTTCTAGGGTCATCACATGGTACATCATTGCAAGATATTGTTTCGCCAGTAGGAAACAATGTCCAGTAGTGACTGATGTCCATTAGAGATCAATGTGCTGGTGCATTGTCATGCAGCAGAATTCAACTATTTGTTCTCCATTTTTCACAAAATGCGTGTGCCACTCAAAAAAGTGCAATTTCTTCATTGTAATATAACCTGATGCTTTCCAAAGCAATGTTATTGTCTCTGAGGCAATTATTTTCAAGCAAAACACACAATTTGATATTTTGTACATTATTCACTCAAGAGCAATGATACACAAACAATGCAGAAACAAACTTCTTTCACTTTGGTTCGAGGGTAAATTAGATTGCATCAGCAGTGTTATTTCATCAAGGTCACTACCATCTTACAAACCTATAATTTCCATGACAGAATCAATTGTTCAAACAGGAGTTGACTATTTTGGGAACTTTTTGAAGCTATCTTGTATGTTGCCTAAAGTTTTAAATATTTATGAGACCAATGAGTCCGTTAAAGTAGCCCAAGAGATAATTTTTCATCATTTAAAATAAATATTTGATTAGCCTACAGGATAGTAATTACCTAAAGCCATTACTTATACCTTTAAAATTAAAAGTCTTGATCAACTAGCATAATCAAAGATGACAATGATTATCATAAAAACGATACCAAGAATTAATTATTGATTTGCTTAAAAGAAGATTATAAAAACTAAGATAAAGCTAAATGGATTTCAATGGAAAAAAAATGATAATACAGGAGGCTAACTATAAATCCTTATTCATTAAGAAAACAATGTATAAGAATACATGCATAAAAATGACAAAATGCATCTTCCATGCCAATTAAAAGGAACAGGAATAATGTATTTTGCGTGGTTTCATCCATTTAACTGAGCAATAACGAAAAACATGATAGAAGGGAGCAGTTTGATATAAATAAGCATCGAACAAAATAACATCTGATAACAAGAAATTTAAATTAGAATGTTGGGGAAAAATATACAACTAGAACATATCACGTTAGTAAATAAGGCAGGCTATCACAACAGGGTGAGCAATATTTGAATATTACATAACGATATGATACTGTGATCAAAGTCTTCCAAACAAAAACGTAACAAGGAAACATTCAATTTTGGCCAGTTGAAATTCAGTCTTTGAGCTCGTAGTGACAGTCTCTGACAGGACCCACAATTGCTAGTCTGATGTTTTATTTCTGCCTATTTACATAAGACATATACCACAGTACATACATTTCATGTCTCATATTTAATACATACAGATCTATAAATATACAAAAATAGATAAATCTATATCTATAAATTATATGTACTCGTAGCCATGTAATTCATATATTACACGCTTCCATTCATACTTACCCAGAAAATAGAATGCCACAGACATTTTCACACATATCTTTGCTACTTTTAACTACATGATTAATATGCTTTGGCTACTTTCAAGCACTAGGATATTTATAAACAGTGCCACTCTGCTTAATAAAGCCAGCTAGAATTTGCATATGAATCATACATTGAGTTGCTTATCCAGAGATGTTTTTTATGTGATTTTTATAAGGTGAGGTAAGCATTATATGTTTTTTAAAAAAACTTTTGTAAATATTTATTTTTGGAGCTAATGCAGAGAGAAGATAGTTATTTAACTTAGGCAGAGGGGAAGATAAAGTTGCTTTCTTGTTTGCTACTCTAGAGGTGAAGATAAAGTTGTGAAGATAAAAGCATTGTGTTTTGTTTAGAAATCCAGATGTAAAAATAGAGATATGTGCTTTATCTGCTTATCCAGAGGTTAAGATAGTTGTTTTGTTTATTCTTTGTGTGTGTGCTAATTGAGAAGTGAAAATGAAGTTCCATGCTTTTATTTTCTTATCCATGGGTGAAGATAAAGTTACTTGTATTTTTTGTATTTTGCTACTTCAGAGGTGATGACAGTTTTCTTTTATGTTTTGCTGATACAGAGGTGATAAACATTTGTCTTGCTGCTTTTCTTATTAATCTAAAGGTGAAAATATAGTTACCTGTTATCTTTATGTTGTGAAGGTACTGTTTAGTGTGGCTTATCAAGAGGGAAAGAAGCTAGTTTTTTGCTTTCCAAGTTATGAAGATAAAGTTACTTGTGTAGCTTCTTATGCAGCCAACCCTACGGTGAAAGTACACTGTCTTGTTTTCGTCTCTATATTATGTCATTCATACTCATCATGTATTATCTGACACAGCATATTTAGCAGCATTACTATATTTCTCCATAAACTTGATTACGAGTAGATGGTGATGACTTCCCTTCCAGTTCCTCTGACCATGAGAACTCTCTGTATGCCTTCTGTTAGCACTTCAAGAAATTCCATATCTTTGAAAGGGTCAAGGAGACATTCGCAAATCATAATAAGCAACAGTTCTTACGGTTACTACTACTAGGAACATGCGTCAATACATTAAGGATATATGAAAGGCATTCACTTTATAAGTAAACTAGCTGACCCTGCCCGGCTTCGCCCAGGCCCTGGAGGGGATCTATCTATCTATCTGTCTGTCTGCTTGTTTGTCTGTCTGTCTGTCTGACCCGGCCCGGCTTCACCCAGTCCCTGGTGGGGAGCATCTCATTTAATTCATATACGTAGTCATATAAGCTCTCCCGTTCCCGACTATCTGTTTGTCTGTCTATCTGTCTGTCTGTCTGTCCCGGCCCGGCTTCACCCAGTCCCTGGTGGGGAGCATCTCATTTAATTCATATACGTAGTCATATAAGCTCTCCCGTTCCCGACTGTCTGTCTGTCTATCTGACCCGGCCCGGCTTCACCCAGTCCCTGGTGGGGAGCATGTCATTTAATTCATATAAGTAGTCAAATAAGCTTCCGTTCCCGACTATCTGTCTGTCTGTCTATCTATCTGACCCGGCGTGGTTTCGCCCAGCTCCTGGCGCACAGTAACTTAAAAGAATGTCCTTCTACACACCATTCATTATTTTTTATGAAAACTGTTTTTAATCACCGACATGACAGTTGATAAGTTCTTTAAGCAGAAAAAGATGGGTTACAATGTTATGCATTATGCATTATTTTTATGAAAACTTTGAAAATGCCTTAAAGATTATATCATTATTTATTATAACTTATATGCCTGAAAATAACTATAGACAAAGAGTTTAACAATAGTGCAAGTAAGTCCAACAATATGACTTTAAAGTATATAGAAATGTTATTAAAAGTTATGCCCCTTGAAATAACTTTTCTAGAGTGAAGTCCCCCTGCTATATAGAAATTATATAATGAAAAATGAAAAAGTAAATGTTATTAAATAAGTAGAACCCCTCTGCCGTGCGTCCACCTTGACGAGGTAGAGGGGCTTGCGCGTTCCAATGACCCCAAGAGCTATGCCGACGGTAGCACAGCTACTGGTAGGGTCACCCATGTCGGACAGGTCAAGGGAGAGGGACCAGACAAAGTGACGCACAAACCTGCTGCCTTGTAGGTAGACTGGGGACAGTCAAAGGCTAGGGAAAGCATCCCGAACAAATGCTTGTCGAAATCGGATGTACTGAGCCACAGGCTTGACAAAGAAGTGCAACGTAACTTTATCATTTCATGATGCCACAGATGAAAATTAATCGTTATGGTGCTAATCCCGTGAAGTCCCATCAGGCGGTGATAGTGCCGGGCCCCCTGCCTCGAGGGGGTCCACCCATGACTACTGGTGGTCACCTTCCCCTGTGCTGTGGAGTCAAGGCACAGAGGAGTAGGTTAAGAGCTATTGACCAAACACCCCGGACTCTCAACATACTACAATGGAATGCCGAAGGAGTTTATAACAAGAAAGCCTCCCTAACACAGCGTCTTCATAAAGATAGAATAGATGTGGCATGCATTCAAGAGACACACCTCAACGCCAATCGCACATTTTCAGTCGAGGGATATCAGTCCACACGTTTCGACCGCGAAGGACACAAAGGAGGAGTTGTAATACTTACACGAAATACAATACCTTGCAGCGAAGTATCTGTGATCTCTGACAACCAAACGGAAATTACAGGTGTTGATATAATGATAAAGGACGTGAAAATAAGAATTTACAATCTGTATAGCCCAGCAGATAAGGATCTTACACTCTCAAACATGAAAATAACTGACACAAATTGCATTGTTGTCGGAGACTTTAATAGCCGCTCAGAAAGATGGGGATACCCAGATACTGACAAAAGAGGAGATGAAGTGGAGGACTGGGAAATAGACTCAAATCTCCATCTACTCAACAAAGCGGATGACTCACCGAGCTTCTACTCCAGAAGATGGATTACCACTTCTACTCCAGACTTAGCTTTCTGCACAGGAGACATCCTCCACAAAATCGATCGCCATGTGCTTGACCAATTAGCAGGTAGTGACCACAGACCAATCAAGCTTGTAATAAATATGGAGTATGTTCCACAGGAGCAAAAGCCTTTGCCCCGCTGGAATTACAAACGAGCAGATTGGGACAGATTTGCCATACTAACAGACAAATATTGTGAAAACATAAATACACGATATGGCAACATGAAGCAAATGGTGGAAAGTCTAAACAGAGCAATAATACAGGCGGCCACTGAGTCTATTCCAAGAGGAGCGAGGAAAAATTACAAACCATACTGGACTGAGGAACTACAAATTTTGGAGGACAAAGTTGAAGATGCTAGGAAGACCGCAGAGAGAGAACAAACAACTGAAGCGAACATCTCTCTCAAAGCCATCTCAGCAAAATATAAAAGAACAGTAAATCAAACAACAAGAGATTGTTGGAGGAAAAAAACAGAAAACCTGAATTTTGACAGGGATGGAAACAAACTATGGAAACTAGTGAAAGCCATGAACAATGAAGGACCTAGAAACAAACAAATAACAATTAAACAAGGAAATGCCTTGCTTACAGGAAAAAAGGCTGCAAATGCACTAATGGAACACTATGCCAGTGCAAACCACATTGATATTACAGCCGAACAGAAGAAAGCAATCAAAGATAAACAGATACATCATAGATATACAGAGACAGCAGCAGAATATATGATGGCAAATCTAACAATGGAAGAAATGGAACAGGCAATGAATACCCTAAAAAAGAAGACATCACCAGGAAAGGATGGAATCACAAATGAAATGCTAATAGGACTAGGCACTAAGGCAAAAAAGAAACTACTAGCAGTCCTAAATTACAGCTGGAAGAGGGGAATAGTCCCACAGGCTTGGAAGGAAGCTATATTAATACCAGTCCCAAAGAAAGGAAAAGACCTGGAAGAACCAAATGGCTATCGACCTATCAGTCTTCTTAGCTGTGTAGGAAAATTAATGGAACGCATTATCAATGGCAGGCTAACATGGCATCTGGAAGAAAACCAACTCTTAACACCTCACCAGGCAGGATTCAGAAAGTACAGATCCACTGAAGATCAAATAACCTATATAGCTCAGGAAATAGAGGATGCCTTCCAAGAGAAAAAGCACACACTAGCGGTCTGGATAGATTTAGAAAAAGCATTTGATAAAGTATGGAAGGAAGGATTGAAAGTAAAACTGCAAAAAATGCATGTTTGTGGGAAAATGTACAAATGGATCAGCCACTACCTTGAGAACAGAACTGCCAGGACAAAAGTACAAGGACAAACCAGCAAAATGATGCTATTGGAGCAAGGTGTCCCCCAAGGAGGAGTTCTTTCACCAACATTATTCCTAGCATATATAAATGACATCACGGAAAATTTTCCAGCCAGAGTACACACATCATCCTTTGCAGATGACCTAGCCATATGGACATCTGAAGAATATATTAGTACAGCTAACAGCAGAATACAGCAAGCCCTATTAACGCTAGAGGACTGGTCAAAATCATGGCTAGTGAAGATAAGTGAGGAGAAAACAACATGCACAGTATTCTCCCTCTCAACTAAAACTCAGCAACCTAAGCTGGTATTGAATGGAAAAATATTGCGCCATGAAGAAAATCCAAACTATCTAGGAGTCACCTTTGATCGTCGCCTGACATGGAAGACACAGGTTGAGAAAAATCGAACAAGAGCAAGGCAAAGAATGGCAATCATGAAAAAGCTTGCTGGTACAACGTGGGGAGCAGATGAGAAAGTTCTCAAGAAGTTATATACTGGACGGGTGAGGCCAGTACTGGAATATGGCATTGCAGCTTGGGCAACAGCAGCTAAGTCAAACTTTAACAAAATAAGTAGAGTCCAAAACCAAGGAATGCGAATCATAACTGGAAGCCTGAAGACAACGCCTATTAATGAACTAGAAAAGATCACTTGTTTACAACCAATGCAGGATAGAAGAGATAGCAGAGCCCAGCAACAAGCAGAAAAATTTAGAAGATTGACAGACCACCCTATGTATAAAAGGTTTAGTGGTTTTGGAAAGGGAAGACTGAAGCGTAGCAACTTTGTAGAAACTGCAAAACGAAAGATTAGGGCAGATCCCATACTTAACATATCAACAGTCAAACCCATTTACAATGCAGACAAGTTCCCAGCTTGGAGACAGCAGCTACTGCCTGAGATGATAGAAAACATTCCTGGTATTGAGAAAAAGAACACTCAGCATGAAACCGAAAGAAGAGAAATAACCCTAAACTACATAAAAGAACATTACCCAAGCAGCAATTGGACCCATGCATATACAGATGGATCAGCCAAAAATTCAGTAGAGAATGGAGGAGGAGGAATTCTCCTAAATTTAAAAAATGGAGTGAAAAAAACACATTCAGTGGCAACTGGAAAGTTTTCAAGTAACTTCAAAGCGGAGGTAGAGGCTCTGAAAACTGCAGCAGAAATGCTCTTGATGGAGGAAAATAAAGAGACGCAAATAGCTATCTTTACAGATGCAAAGTCAGCTGTCTCAATACTGAAGAGCAATAACAGCACAGAAATAGCTGACCTAAGAGCAGCACTCCATGGTCTATGCCAGAAATCCAAAAAAGTTGTAATACAGTGGATACCATCACATTGCAGTATACCTGGAAATGAAGAGGTTGACAGACTGGCAAAAGAGGGCGGACGACTACCACAGCCTGACATAGACATAACCTATAATGAGGCAAAGAGGTTGATAAAAAGCACTTATAGAACCAAATGGGAATCAGAGCATCCAGGCCACCAGAAGGATGATGCATATTACAAACTCGACCGAAGAGAACAAGTAGCAATCTTCAGACTCCGCACAGGACACAACAGGTTGAAATACCACTTGTTCAACAAACTAAAGATAGGAGATACAGATGAATGTAATTGTGGAACTGGTAAAATGACAGCTAAACATTTGCTGCAAGAGTGCCCAATATATGCAGAACAGAGAAAGATATTTTGGCCCACACCTGCTTCATTCGAGGACAAGCTCTATGGAGATATCAACAAGCTCAAGTCGACTGCAGCTTACTTTAACTGTATTCAGGTTGACATTTAAATGTACATGAAGAAGTATTTAGACTGCCACACTTCATTACCACAGGCATGTCGGTTACACAAGCCTCCCAGAGGCATGAAATGGAATATTGCTTGGATAGCAAATCCATTACGTGGAAAGTCCGAATCGAAAGCTCACTGTGTGGGCTTCAAAAAAGGTGGAAAAAGTGTCCTAGTGGCACAAAATGGAATATTGCTCGGATAGCAAATCCATTACGTGGAAAGTCCGAATCGAAAGCTCACTGTGTGGATGTCATCTGCAAACTGCATTCTTCTGGCTTCTGGAAGAACAGCCTATGGTGAACGGAAGGCCCAATATACGGAAGTGAGGCTAAGCAGCCATGTGCAGGACGTGACGATTCCTTGGGTGAGCCCAGTACCAGAGCGGTGTGTGATGGCTCTGCAATTATGGAAGCCTCCTTGGATGGCGGGGAATGCTCATGGTCTGCCCCTGCCTTCCCTTGAGGGCCGACCAGGATGCCTTTGGCTGTTCTATATGGGCCAGCTGGGATGGGAGATAACACCACAACAGTGAGAGTCTAACGTCCTAAGAAACCCCCGGGAAGGTTAACCCGGTCAACAAATGCCCGCAGAAGTCGGATGTGTCGGCCTAACGGCGCAAGAACGCAGCTCTGCTGTAAACAGGCACAACGCAATCACGTCCGGAAAAAAAACTCCGGATGAACGAAGAAGAAGAAGAAGAAATAAGTAGAAGATTTTACACTAAGAAACTATTATAGTCGGTTGCACAGGAATGAAAGGAAGACGTGTAGAAAATTTCATCTCAATCGGATGTACCGTTATCGAACGCATCCAATACATAGCTGACCACAAACACACAAAACCACATACACTCTGTTTTATATATATAGATAATGAATTTGTAACTCCCCCCCCCCCCCCCCCCCAACCCCCAAGATAGAAATGATGACAAACATACTAACAATTTGTTGCTGTCTGCAGCTTAGAAGTAGGGGATGCAGTTTCACAATCCCAACATACCAGGCTCAAAGTCAGCCACAGGCTATTTGGGAGCAGATAGCTTTGCATTGATTTTCACAATGGTATGAGTGAAGGTTATTCAGAAAGAAATGCTAAACTACTTAATGTCAAATTGCCTTTAAAATCACAAACAGCCAATAAATGCAGGGGTTGAATGCAACATCCTGTAAAGGACATGCAACTTACTTTGAAAGTTAGAAAAATACATGCTTGAGAAAAGCTACTGGCTTCACTGTAAGAGGCAGAATTAGAAATGATAAAGCTAGATTCATTGGACGAAGAAGAGAACAAACAGATCTATGCAACAAGAACTCAGTCTGGAAGAAGGTCAAGACGAATAAATCTGAGGAAAAGAAATATATAGCCCCTCCTCTGCTTTGAAATGCAGATGTCATATAAAGAGTTCATGAGGCATACCTAGTGATAACCTTCTGTTCAACTTGTTTCAAGTATAATTCTTTATTCCAGAGTGACTGCCCTATGCTTTCATTTCAGTGAACTTCAGAAGAGCCTAAACATGGACTTTTTGTCTCCTCTGATAGCCTCATTTTGCAGATATGACCTAACCATCTCAACTGGGAAAGCTCCACTTGGGTCTACAAAAGGTGAATCTTTATGCTTTGGCATCTGTTTGAAGATCTTATTCCTTTTTGTCCTTATTCTTCATTATCTTATTCCTGCTGTCTGCCTCAAGCTCTGAAGAAGGTGGGTTCATGTTTGGACTGCATCATTCAGACCATAAGTGCAATTTGTTTCAGAGGTTCGTTAAGATACTGCTGTAGCTACAGAGTATGTGCTTTATGTGATGCTTATGGCAGTCAGCTTGCTGTTCTTTTGATAGAAACATAACTAGATGGGGTAAACCTGGTGCAATGAAATTGCTTTAACCTTTATCCTATTTCTTCTTGTCACCTCTAAAACATTTCACAAATATTTCATTTTTGAGGTCTGATATTGACTTTTTTCAGCTTTGATCACTACCTGTGATTCATGTTCATATCAAGACTGATACATACATGGTACAATACAGCCAGTTTGGTCTTCTTGTTTACCTATTTTTTCTGTGATGATTCCATTATTTAGAGGTAGTAGCGTCAGCATAACGAACTTGCCCGTCTGCAGGTCAGGTGGTCATGTATTCGAATTCATTTTGAGGCAGGGATTTACAACAAACGGACCTGTGATCCTAGGGTGACCCGAATCCTACAACGGGTGCCATGGAATATTTTGGGAAATAAAGGCAGCTGGTACGATATTGCCCACACCCCACACCATCTTTCAAGTGCCTGCTTGTGTACAGAAATATGTGGCTAGTACTCTATACCCACCGGCTGTGTGGCGAAGGGGTTGCAGACGCAGTTTGTAATCCTGCATACCAGTTCAAAACACAGCAGCGGCTGATTTGGAAGCAGACCGTCTTGCGTTGGTTTTTTTATAATATGGTATGAGTCCTGGTCATTCAGAAAGCAATGGCAAACTACTGAACATAAACTTGCTAAGAGATCACAAACAGTAAAAAAATGCTGGGGTTGACTGTGACATCTTGTAAAGGATATGCAACTAATTTAACTAACTGTATACCAAGTGCACCTCAAGATGTGGAAAGGGTCCTTAACTTTGTGTACTTTTCTCCTCTTCTGAAATGCAAGGTAACCCGGTCAACAAACCCGCAGAAGTCGGATGTGTCGGCCTAAAAAACGTTGTAAACAGAAAACATGAAAAAAACTCAGCTAGGAAAAGAATATATAGAAAGTGTCATATACATTAGGATTTTGTTCAACTTGTTTCAAGTATAATTCTTTATTCCAGAGTGACTGCCCTATGCTTTCATTTCAGTGAACTTCAGAAGAGCCTAAACCTGGACTTTTTGTCTTCTCTGATAGCCTCATTTTGCAGATATGACCTAACCATCTCAACTGGGAAAGCTTCACTTGGGTCTACAAGGGGTGAATCTTTATGCTTTGGCATCTGCTTGAAGATCTTATTCCTTTTTGTCCTTATTCTTCCTGATCTTATTCCTGCTGTCTGCCTCATGCTCTGAAGGAGGTGGGTTCATGTTTGGACTGCATCATTCAGACCATACGTGCAATTTGTTCCATAAGTTCCTTAAGATCATTGCTGGAGCTACAGAGTTTGTGCTTTATGTGATGCTTATGGCAGTCAGCTTGCTGTTCTTTTGATAGAAACATAACTAGATGGTTTAAACCTGGTGCAATGAAATTGCTTTAACTTTTAACCTATTTCTTCTTGTCACCTCTTAAACATTTCACAAATATTTCATTTTTGAGGTCTGGTATTGACTTTTTTCAGCTTTGATCACTGCCTGTGATTCATGTTCATATCAAGACTGATACATACATGGTACAATACAGCCAGTTTGGTCTTCTTGTTTACCTATTTTTTCTATGATGATTCCATTATTTAGAGGGAGCAGCGTCAGCATAACGACTAACTTACCCATTTGCAGGTCTGGTGGTCATGTGTTCAAATCCCTTTTGAGGCAGGGATTTACAACAAATGGACCTGTGATCCTAGGGTGACCTGAATCCTACAATGGGTGCCATGGAATATTTTGGGAAATAAAGGCAGCTGGTACGATATTGCCCACACCATCTTTCAAGTGCCTACTTGTGTACTGAAATATGCAGCTAGTACTCTATACCCACCGGCTGCGTGGCGAAGGAGTTGCAGACGCAGTTTGTAATCCTGCATACCGGTTTGTAACACAGCTGTGGGTGATTTGGAAGCAGACCGTCTTTCGTTGGTTTTTTTTATAATATGGTATGAGTCCTGGTCATTCAGAAAGCAATGGCAAACTACTGAACATAAACTTGCTAAGAGATCACAGTCAAAAAATGCTGGGGTTGACTATGACATCTTGTAGAGGATATGCAACTAACTTAACTAACTATATACCAAGTGCACCTCAAGATGTGGAAAGGGTCCTTAACTTTGTGTACTCCTATCTCACCTCTATTCTGGGGCTGACAAAATCTTCCAGTGGATCCTTTTAAAAAAAATGGCACATAAGTCATAAATGTTTTCATTCTTAAACCGATGTACTAAATAATCTAAACTTGATAAAGGTCTAAATGAGCATCAACAGTTACAAAGTTAATGCTATCAAGTAATAACCACTGCTACTTTTGAATAAAAAAAGGATACAGTTTTCTGAGCCAGCCTCAGATTTTGGGGGAGCAGGAAGATTGAGAATAACAAGCTGGGCATCCCGAGACTTGTCCACGATATGTTCATTGAGTCTCACTGCTGTGTGCATGCGTCTGACATTCTGTTTGTCCCTGAAACAGATCATATAAATAATAGAAAGCACATCGTAGATAGTCTGCACCAAAGTCAATGTTATTGTATATTCTTTAGCTGTTCAGATTTCATTTGTATTTCTTTAGTTTTCTTTTTCATTACTGTCCTTCAATACTCTCTTTGATAGCCATGTTGGTTCTAGTTTATCATAGTTTTGGTAATATCTGGCTTTAAAGTCTGAGTTCTATTATAATTTTAGTTTTAACATTAAGAACAAACCACACTAATATTAAATTGAATAAATTCTAAATCTGTTAAAAATATAATAAATAATTTCTTGAAGTGTTTGATTCTAAACTACTTCACTTTTTAAGGTGTTACAGAGTTAATTTAAATGAAACTAATCCTAGTTAGCATTTTGCCATTTCCATGTGCCTTTTAATAATGTCCACTGACTGAGATAATATCTGCAACTTTTTCAATAAATTACAGAAACATACTCAAATATATTATACAGATCTTTTCTGCTATTCAGAAAAATGACATTGCTATTACAAAAAAAAAAGCACCATGTCAACAACTGAAATATGTGTCAAAGAAATCATCTTCTATTTGATATTTTAAACCATAGTAAGTAAGAGCAATATGTAGAGAATTATGAAAAAAGGCCAGACAAAAACTCAAGACAATGGAAAAATAGTTGAAATGTAGGTATTCAGAAATCACACACTTCAGAGAAAATATTTGAATAGTTGTAACTATCCTGAACTGGAATCTTCTTCTTCTGCATTCATCTGGAGTGTTCTTTTCAGACATGACTGCGCTGTGCCTGTTTACAGCTGAGCTGCGTTCTTGAACTAGAACGGGGAACTAGAATCAGTATGGAATGAGAATTTATAGGAGACCAAATAAAAGCTTGAAATGAACAAATGAGGAAGTAAAACAGAGTGGAGTGACAAAGGCATAACGCAGAAGACAACACATTAAAACATTTCAAACTGTTGCTTCTTCATTTTCACGGACAATTAACAAAATAATTGAATAATCAATTTTAATAAATGCAAAATGAAAACTTGCTGTAAATTTCTAATACCATGCTCAGTCAGATATAAAAGAACCAATGTAGGTTTAAAGGTATACACACTTTCTGATGGTCAGTATTGTGGGTGGAGATCCACCTCAAGATATAATTTTCCATGATTATATAGCTCTAGCATTGACCCAGCCTCATACAAATTTGTACCAGAACATTTCCTGGGAGATCAGATGCTGACAGCGATACTCACCACTTCAGCCATCAAGTGCTATTTGGTCAAGAAAATATGGACATATAACCATATCCCTGATATGCCATGATGTTAGTTTGCAATTCCTTTACATGCCATAGCAGTCAACCCCAGCATTTTTTGGCTGTTTGTGATTACTGGGCAAGTTTACGTTCAGTAGTTTGCCATTTATTTTTGAAAGACCAGCACTCATACCAGTGTATGTAAACCAAAGCAAGGTGGTCTGCTTCCAAATTGCCGGCAGCTGTGTTTCGAACAAGGTATGCAGGATTTCGAACTGCATTCTAAACTCCTTCGCCACAGAGCTGGCCATGTTGACATGGAAAATATTCTCTACAATTTCACACACTAGCATTTACTATCTGACCTTCTCTATAACTTACGGTTTCTTGCTTTTGTCAATCAAAGCTTTGGCATCTTGAGGGGTGAATGTGAACTGTGATATTGATCGTTGATTAATCTCAGGATGTTCAACATCTTGTTCTTCCTCTGGAACAGTTGTCAGTGTAATTGTTGGCACACGCAGGGTGTTTCCTGAATTCTGACAAAGGAAGAATATTACTTATGACATGACGATAACAATTCATGTTTCCTTTAGATTATTTGAATTATATGGCATAGAGGAATGTATATAGAACTAAAGAAAAGGGACAGACTGCCTCGTAATATTTACAAATAATGCTAATATTTATAAATAACATTAATTTTTACAAAGAATGCTTAATTTTTAATTTTCAAAGGGTTTCTTAAAAGAATGGAAGAATTAACAATGAGGACGTATACTATTACATAAAAACAGGTGTTGTAAGAAAAACATTTTCACCCACATTCAATCTGCTTCTTCCCGTAGTGGCTAAAATGCTGGGCTACCATTCAGAAGATCAAAGTCTGAATCCTCAGTAAGGTGATACATTTGTTTCTGTCAGGGGTAAAAAGAAAATCCCAACCTGCACAGTTCACTGTGATTGCACTAGCTAAGCAGCCTTAATTCCTCAGGCTCAAGAACCCCTTGTCCTACACCGTAAGGTACTATAGGCAGTAGTGACAGTAGTTCTTCCTTTTCTGATTCTATGTCTCTCATTTGTAATATTACTTTACTTTAGATATTCCTTTACTGCCTCTTTATTATTACTTCATTATACTGTTTTGTTCTTTATTTATTTAATTGTTTTAAGAATGTAACTTATGAACAAGTGAACATTGCTACAACAATGGTTTATCTCTTACTTATGTCATGTCATCTGTCTTGAACTTGTTTCTTCCTCTACTATCTCTTTCTCTTTCCCTCTTTCGTGCTTTCATATGCTATTAAGGGTCAGTTCAGTTATTACCAAGGTATTTTTTTCACAACCATATTCATGTTTCACTTGTAATAGAACATTGTAAAAAGATATATCAGGACAAGAGAAAAAATATTTGGTAATTTGCGTAATGAAAACCTGAAAATAACTGACCCAGATACTAGACTCCCATTAATTAAGAGTAAAGTACCCCTCCTGTCAAAATGAAAACATGGATGATTACCTCTGTTTGCTGTTGCCTTATTTTGCTCAACATGTCTGTTCTTTGTTCCATCATCAGTGTTTTCTCATATGTGTATGCAGATATATCTTGGTTACTCTGAAAGTGTTACATGTAAATTGCCTGAATTTGTTGGCAGCATTTTCAAAACTCCAATAATGTTAATTATAATAGTGTTTAATACAGATTAATTATATAACAAACACATCTTGTAAAAGATTAGTTATCTAATAAAGGACCACTTTCATTGCATATATATAATTTCATTAGAAATTCAGCATCCAGTTTCCTCCTATAGGTCACACAAGGAGAATTGTTGCATAGTACACAAGCTCAGCTCCATCAAAGAGAATAAAAATATGTGTATAACAAACAGTACTGTTATGAAAATCGCATCATAGTTACTTCTGTTTATGGAAGCTCTGTCAGGTGACAAGGCAAACATTCTAACTCACAACATTATGAAGTGTCATAACTAGCTCTCTTCCTTGATAATTTCCTGCCAGGAAAATTTCTAGTAACTATTTAACTAGGTTAAGTTGATCCTAGGACCAAATACTATCTGAACAACAATCAATTCCCTCAAATGGGAATTAAACCAGATCCCTGCATATACTAAGTAAACTGCTGGTGCACTTTCAGTACAGAGACTGTACACACTACTCCACCGTATCACGACTGCCATCCACACTGCAGGAAACTTATCAGCCTGATAACTTAATTAATATAAATATTATTTGCAGAACAACAAATCTGACTGTATCTGTAGCTGGTTTTTAAAAGGCCATATTCCAGGTTTTTTGAACATTTTCTTTAGGTTAATTCTAGATGACAAATGACATCATTTGACAAATAAATAGAACACCATATCACAATTCTGCACAAATGACATCATTTGACAAATAAAGAGAACAGAATAAGGTACTTCAATTTTAATTCACAGCAACAAAGTAGAATCCCTTTGAGCCTCCTTTGCATCGGTCCGGCAATCATTTTCCGGCTTAGTGTTCGGTGGACTGCTAGACCGATCGGTGGATGTTTTTTTTAAGTTTTGGTTCCATAGGGCCCTCACTGTCATCGACAGAAACTTAAAAACATCCATCGAAAGGTCTAGCAGCCCACCGAACACTAAACCGGAAAATTATTACCGGACCGATGCAAATGAGGCTCGAAGGGATTCTTCTTTGTTTGCGGTTGTTTGCGGTGAATTAAAATTGAAGTACCCAGAATAACATAATTTCTGCACACATTACATGATTTTAACTGATATTAAATGAATAGGAACATTTGCCACAACGAATCATGTTAATAGTTATATTATTGGACTGATAAATTAGACCACAATTCTTCACAAAAGCTCTTTGACTGTTAAACTACATGTAAAGATGATGCCAGCATATGCAGTCATACTGACAACAAATATAACTACATTTTGAAAGATTTCCTACTATATATGGTGAAGGTTGTGAGTACATGTTCAGACCTCCTTATTCCATCTATCAATGCAATTTTCCAGGAGACCTATGGGGGTCATATTTGGAGCTACAGAGTTTGTGCCTTGTACGATGCTCTCAGTAGTTGGCTTGCCATACAGAGGAGAGAGACCTAGCCAGATGGGGTAAACCCAGTGCAATGAAATTTCATTTCCTATTCTTCGGAGTTAAGAATTAAAACTGTCTTCCAGAGGTTTTACCAACCAACTAACTAAACAAGCCAGCAAACAACCAATCAACAAACTAACTAACAACCTGTCATCACAAATTGTTGAGAATATCATGTCCTCTGAAAGTTCCAACTGACTAATTTAATTCCTTCCCTTGTATACGTTTGTTAATTTTACCTACATCATCCTTCTTGTTACAGTGAAATCTTCTCATTCATGTATTTATTCTGAAAGATAACAGTTGTCTAGGACTGAAAGAGTATGTTAAGTTACACATTTCTAACAATTTTGCAACATAAAAGAAGCATACCATTTCCACAACATCGACATCTGCCTCTATGCGCAGCTGATAGAGGTATGTCTGCAGGTCCTTCTTCATTTGAATAGAGTTGTCCTCAGTTTCTGGAGAACACTCATTAAGGTACAATAGTTTATTATGTAGAAGGTCTCTACATATTAAGGCAAAAAAAAAACAAACACTACTCACATTGAAACCAAAGGCAAAGAGCAAGTATTAATTACATCAATGTAATTGTGAACCAGAAAATTATGTTTATGAAGTTAGTTAGTTGCATATCTTTTACAGATGCAGCAGTCAACCCCAGCATTTTTTGGCTGTTCGTGATTCCTGGTTAAGTTTACGTTCAGTAGTTTGCCATTGCTTTCTGAACGACCGGCACCTATACCATTTCATAAAAATCTAACACAGCTGTGTTTTGAATGCGGTATGCAGGATTAAAAACTGCATCCGTAACCGCTTCGCCACGGAGCTGGCATTTATGAAAGCTTTTTGTTTTAATACATCAGCGATACACAGATGGAGAGTTGCTGTTGTACACTGGCTCACACATTTGCCTGCCAGACCTGTAGATATGTATTCAAATCCTCACCGAGGTGGAGATTAAAAAACAAATTGGCTTGAGCTTTCAGGTTTATCCAGCCTTAAATAGGTACCAGGAAATGTTCTTGGAAGTTAAGGCAGCTGGTGTGCTACTGACCACATTGCACATGGAGAACCAATTGGTCTATAAAATATGGGGTTAGTACCATGTACCCATTACAACTCAAGTCTTGGAAAGGGGTCATTTAATTTCATCATCATCGTCATGTGCTATATCGAAGAGCATGGGCGTTCATAGTTCACAATCTTGATTTATCACCAGAGTCTTGGATCAGGTCTGTGTTCTTATCTGGATTATGCCATGTCCCAATGATTGCTTTCCTTACACAAACTCAAGTAGCTAGGCACATGGGTAACATCGTATAGGTGATGTATAACAGAGATAAAGAACGGAATAGGACAAGCAAAAGAGTGCTTTTTATGAAATGAAGAATATCTTATGCAATAAATCCCTATCACTGAAGGTTACACAAAAAAAAAAAAAAACAGATATCTTGCATGTTATATATAATATAAAACCAGTTTTAATATATGGCCATGAATCCTGGAAAATTAGTTTTCAAGCTAAAAAAAAAAGTTCCTTGAGGCCTCAGAGATTTCTTGTACTTGAAAAAGCCTCAGACACATTTGATGGTAGCAGAAATGTGGTTTCTGAGGAAAATGCAAAGAATATGGACAGACAGAAAAACCAATGAGCAAGTCCTACAATAATCAAATGCGAACAGTAAACTGATTCGAGAAATTAGACGTAAACAATATTTTTTGAGCTAGTTATGGGAAGAAATAAACTAGAAAACTTAGTGACAACTGGCATTTTGAGGGGAAAGAACAACGGGAAGGCATAAAGATGAATACCAAGATGGCTTGGCCACCACATGGCATAATAGAGAAAAGAAGACAACTGATCAAGGACTCTGGTGATCATGTGAGATGTTAAAGCATGACCATCCATGCGTATCCATATGGCACATGATGATGATGAGGCGCCGAGACAAATTATCACAAACATCAGAAAGAGGCAGTCATATTTGATGGCCACAATATGAAAAGAGGAAAATTGGAACATATTGTAACAACTGGAAAGATTTATAGAAAGAGAGACAGAGGAAAACAACAAGAGAAGATTCTGGACAGCCTGTCATGGCATGGAAAGGTGTCAAGTGTACAAACTGGTACATGCTTTCAGAGACAGCAGGATGTGGAGAACATGATGGTCCCCGCCAATCAGCAAGGCCCTTGATAATAATAACTTGATCAACACTTGAACCTTGGTGATAATAGACTAGGTAGGCCTTAAATATTTCATCTAACACTAATTATATTGGCAGCTTAAGGTAAAAAGGATACGAGCTACAGTAAATATCCTTAGCTTGCAGTTCTTCCAAGTCCTGTCTTGCCTGAGTAAAAATGGCAACAGCATCAGCAGACCTCCATCATGTGAAGATAGTCAAGGAAACTTCGAAAATGTGAATATCACTACATGGCAAAGAGTTAATTGTTTATTAAAAAAAAGACGTAACATGCACACACAAACATGCAGTCATCCACTCAAAAAAAGAAAACAAAAACACACAAAAATGCCACAGGCAGTGACATCATCTCAGTGGCTACCAGAGAGAAAATTGTCAACTGGAAGTCCAAAATCTGCAGACTACATCCTTCTGGTCTCCAAATATGCAGCCTGTGGTGATCGGGGGATTAATATACAGAAGTGAAGCTTCGCAGCCATGTGCAGGACGTGACATTTTCTGGGTGAGCCTTGTATCAGAGCATCATGTGCTGTCTCTGCATTAATGATAGCCTCCTTGCATGGTAATGAATGCCCATGGTCTGCTCCTGTCCCCACCATGAGGGCCGACTCACAGGCATACGGCTGTTCATGATGGGCTAGCTTGTGTGTCACCGTAGGTGGAGAAACGAAGTTGATGTTAAAATTTTAAGACTGGTGGAACATTCTACAAAACACCCAGGAAGCCTAACCCATTCAATAAATTCCCCCAAGATGTCAGATGTGTTGCCAAAACGCACAAATATCGCAGTTCCGCTATAAACTCTGACACAGTGCAGTTATGTCCAAAACAAACAATATCGTACGAACGAAGAAGAAGGAGTATCAAGGAGTCATATAGGTTGTCATACAACTTCCAGGTGGGATACAACCTGTGAACCTTTGTATACATACTAATTCATTCATTCATTCAGTAGCATGTCCTTTGCAGAACCTCGCTCCCATAACAACTTTCCGGAAAACCTCTCCATCATAAGCAAGATGTCCCGTGTCCGATACACCCATCTGGAGATCACCCGCCACATCTTGCACCCATCTTCTCTTTGGCCTTCCTCTTCCTCTCTTCCCAGGCTCAGAGGAAAGGCGAGACGGACATATAATCAGATTGCTACTGGTACTATTAGTGTTGGAACTCTTCGCTGGCTGCTGAGGATGGGGACGGATCACTTATGGGAATGCCCCGAATGCTGTGATGTCGGTTCCTAAATCAATCAATCAATCAATCAATCAATCTTCCTAGGCACATACCCCTCCATTATTGTTCTCTCCAAACTTTCATGACGTTTCAAGTGACCAAAATATTTCAATTTTTTTTTGTTTTATCGTCTTTAATAGCCAACCTTCTTCAATATTCAGCTCTTGAAGTATTGATGCATTTGTTCTTTTCTTTACCCAAGATATTCTTAGAACTCGTCTATAACATTTATATTCAAAGGCATTTATGCGCTGTTCACCTTGTTTAATAAGTGTCCAGGTCTCACAGGCGTATGTTGCAATGGGAAAGATGCATGCTCTTAAAAATCTAATTTTTGTAGTTCTGTCTGTCCCATTCCATAATTTATTCAGTTGTTTTAGTCTTTGAAGAGCAATTGATAGTCGTCGTTTAATTTCCTTCATTCATTGTGTCACCGTTGTTGGTAATCAATGACCCAAGATATTCAAACTTTTCCACCACCTCCAATTTTCGTCATTAACATATATTTCTTTCTCCATAGTGGTTTTATCTGTATGCATTATCTTTGTTTTTGCAATGTTAAGATACAAGTTGTGATTTTCACTATTCAATTGGGTTGAGGCTATTAGGTTTTCTATACCAGTCTGTGTTGTGGATAGCAATACTGTATTATCAGCATACCGAATCTCTGGTATGTCAAGACCACCGATATTTAGGGCATCATATCGCTCCCTGTTTATATCATCTCTTACATTTATCATTATATTTTTGGCGTACAGGTTAAACAAATAGGGAGAACATTAGACGAGGAGAAAAGTGGGTCAGAGTGCCAGCAGAGCAGTGAGACTTGTGCAGAGTTATAATCACATTAAGCCGGGAGTGCAGGGAGTGGCCAGCAGGGGCCACGGAAGTGGAAATCTAGCAACTAATGCAGGACAATGCTCACACCGGTGATGTGATTATCTACACAGATGGTTTGGTGTCAAGAGGTGAGAGAAGTGGCTGGGGGTTCATAGCCAAAGCTAATGGTCGATGTCTGGTGCAGGAGAGCCTGGCATATGATACCACAACATCTAGCCTAAGAATGGAGAGGGAGGCAGTCACTGCGGCTCTCCGCTGGATGGAGAATGACTGACACACACACACACTTATACACACACACACACATCATGATTTTAACTGACTCAGAAAGCATACTGACGAGGGTGAGGACATGCAGGTTTCGTGCAGAGTGGCTTGCTTCACTTCGGAGGTCACGGGTGACAAGCATCGCCTGGATCTTTTCTCCGGGGTATGCTGGTGTGCTGGGAAATGAACAGGCGGACAGATTGGCTGGCTCTGCGGAACTTGGTGGAGTGTTGATATGATACATGACAAGGCAGACGTGGTTGCGGCCTTGTGGGAGCACGCGTACATCTCAGAGGAGCAAATGGAATACCATGGTCTGGCAAGAATGAGACAGCGAGGTGTGACGAGGGGATCTGGACAACGTTCAACGCTCAGAGGAAAGGCGAGATGGACACATAATTCAGATTGCTATTGGTACTATTGGTGTTGGAACTCTTTGCTGGCTGCTGAGGATGGGGACAGAGCGCTTATGGGAATGCCCTGAGTGCTGTGATGTCGATTCCTAAATCAATCAATCAATTATAGGGGGACAGCACACATCCCTGATGGACTCCTTGCTTGATGTCAAACCAATCTGATGTCTTGCCATCTATTCTAACCGCTGCTTGTTGGTCTAGATAGAGCATTCTTATGAGTTGTATTATATGTGGTGGAAAGCCCATATTTCTCATGATTTCCCAAAGTTTCTGATGTTGTACATAGTATACGTACTAATATTTATAGAAATTAGACTCAATATTGACCATCAATGTGTACATTTTTTAACTTATAAAGAACGCTAGGAATGTGATGCAGGATGTTTCTCTCTTTGAGGTTTAGTTTACTGTTAAATCATAAGGATTAATTATTCCTTTAGTTCAAACTTTAATAGCAATAGCAAGAATATTTGAAATGTGTAACCAGAAGAAAACTGATTAAAAAGTTCAACTTTTAGTTATTATAATGCAATATTTAAAAGAAATGCAGCTGATAATAAAAAGGATATGCACAATCCACCAAACATCAATAGTTCCCCTAACCTTGACCCCAGCATCAGGAAACTGATTAATGCCCTTAGGTACCAGCAATGCCATTCCTGCTGCATCAACATCTTTCACAGTTTCTATGGAGATATAAAAGAATGTCAGGAAATCAGAAACAGGACATCAGTGTATATAATATTTTCATTAGCATTCATCCATTCATCCATCACTCTGAAGACTGGCGTTGAAGTAATCTGATCATGTTCCTTCACTAACTTACATTATCAACAATCTTCAGCGCAGCTTAAGTCATCATAATTATCCTCTAGCCATAGTTGGGTGGTGGGGTAGGGGTATTCCCTATCAAAGGAGAGGTAAGGTGCCTCCTTCCCTCCGCTAGCCTACGGGACACCCTTGGGCAAGGTGGAGTACCCGTTTAGCCTCCCAATCAGGGTTACGTGAAGCCATGGGTGCAAGTGGTGGATGAGGTTGAAGAGCAGCCAACAGATAGTTGTAGGTTATGGTCTCCAGCTTCACGGCGGTAGGCAGAGGATCTCTTTTTTTGTGAGTGTGGAGACAATGGCTACGGTCTCTGTCCAGTATGGTCACTGCTAGGAAGGAAAGCAATGGCAAACTACCTTCTTTACAGATGCCAAGAATATCGTGTACTGCAGTCTTATCGATAATCAGAGAAACGGCGTAAATGGGTGCTCCATAGGAGCAACCTCGCCCAGTAGGGGTAGTCATGTGCACCAGGTGACTCCAGACCGTCATCAGGCGACTGAGTGCAAAAGAATATCAACATTGAAAGTAGGAACTTGGAATGTAAGAACTATGAGTGGGGATGGAAAATTTGATAACATTAAGAATGAAATGAGAAGATTAAATATTAACCTGTTAGGTATATGTGAGACCAGGTGGACAGGAATGGGCATTATAACATCTGAGGAATATAGAATAATCTATTCTGGTGGAGAGAAACAACAGCGAGGAGTAGCAATTATAATGGATACAGAGAGAGCAAAATCGATCAAAGGATATTGGACTGTATCAGACAGAGTGTTACTGGTGAAGTTGAGTGGAAGACCTTTTGATGTCAACGTCATACAAGTTTATGCACCAACAGCAGACAGTAGTGATGACAGCATTGATGAATTTTATAATGATTTAGAGAAAGCCTTCAAGAAATGCAAGAATTCTGAAGTAAATATCATAATGGGTGACTTGAATGCCAAAGTTGGAAATCAACAGGACGGATGCATAGTAGGCAAGTATGGACTAGGGGAACAGAATGAAAGGGGTTGCAGACTTGTACAGTGGGCAAAAGAGCATGATTTGATTATTGGAAACACCTGGTATCAACAGCACCCAAGGAGATTATGGACATGGAGGAGTCCTGATCATAAGATCAGAAATCAGATTGATTACATTCTCATCAACAGAAGATTTCGAAATGCTTTAAAAGTCGCAAAATCTATACCAAGCGTAGACTGCTACAGCGACCATAGATTAATCTTAAGCAATTTACATATAAAATTAAAGAAAGTCAAATATTCACAAAGAAACACAAAATTTGATCTACAGGCACTGAAGAGTGAGGAAATAAAAGATAAATTCAATGTAGAGGTAAAGAACAGATTCGATGCATTGTCCGATATGGAAATATTATTTCAAGACGTCAGTGACCAATGGGAAATATTAAAGAAATCAATCAACCAAGCTGCAGAAACAACCATCCCCAAAATAAAGATAATAGGACGCAAGAAATGGATGACAGAAGACATCTTAAAACTCATGGAAGTAAGAAGAAATTACAAAAATAACAAGGAAAAATATGAAGAGATTCACAGGAAAATTAGGAAGCTATGCAAAGAGGCAAAAGAAACATGGCTTGATGAAAATTGCAAGGAAATTGAAAACCAACACAACACCCGGAATACCAAATTAATGCACAAAAGAATTAATGACATAACTAGCAAAAGAACACACACATCAACGGGTTGTCTAAGAAACAAAGATGGCAAATTCATAATAGAAAAAGATCAGATTTTACACGCATGGTCAGATTATGTGAAAGATCTTTATGACGATACAAGAGAAGAACAATATCATCATCGGAATAATAATGAAGGACCATCAATTTGAAGATGGAAGTTCAGAATGCTCTTAACCATATGAAAACTGGCAAGACCCCAGGTACAGATAACATCACAATAGAAATGATCAATGCCTTAGAAGAATATGGAATAGACCAAGTCACCAGACTGCTAAACGCAATATACGATACTGGAGATATACCTCCTGAATTATGTAATTCTATATTTATTGCAAACAGGAGCCTTGGAATGCGATCAGCATCGAACAATTAGTATAATGAGCCACATCACGAAGATTCTGCTGAGAATTATCATACAAAGAGTTAGGAAGAAAATACAACCCGAAATAGGAGAATGATGTGGGTTTGTAGAAGGCAAGGGCACAGTAAATGCTGTGAATATACTGCGAACAGTAATTGAACGTTGTGTTGAAGTAAACAAAGTTCTATATCTTTGCTTTATTGACTACACAAAGGCTTTCGATAAAGTGAGACATGTCGACATGATAAGGATGCTTGAAGATCTACAAATTGATGGAAAAGACCTTAGACTTGTAAAAAACATATATTGGAAACAACAAGCTGCCATCAGAATTGATAACGATGTAGGTCAATATCAGCCTATCAAAAGAGGTGTGAGACAGGGATGTGTAATGTCTCCCGATCTTTTTTCCCTGTACAGTGAAAATATTTTCAGAAATATAGAAGATCTGGAAGAAATCAACATTGGGCGACGATACATCAATAACATTAGATATGCAGATGATACAGTCTTGATTGCAGACAATGAACAGGACCTGCAAAATTTAGTAGATGCGGTTGTTGCACACAGTGAACAACTAGGGTTAGAACTGAATATTAAGAAGACACAGATTATGGTCGTCACTGGGAAGAAGGAAATTCCACAATGTGATACACAAGTAAATGGGCATATTCTTAAGCAAGTGAGTCGATACAGTTCTCTCGGCACAGTCATTACATCTGATGGGAGATGCCTTGAAGAGATTAGAACAAGAATTGCCATTGCGAAGGTAGCGCTTTGCAGGATGAAAAACATACTGACCAATAAAAAGATATCAACTGAAACGAGAAAAAAATAGTTGAAGTGCTACATAGAACCTATACTTTTGTATGGATGTGAAGAGTGGACAATAAGCAGTCAAGCTGAAAAACAGCTGATGGCTGTGGAAATGTGGTTTCTGAAGAAAATGCAAAGAATAGCATGGACAGACAGAAAAACCAATGAACAAGTCCTTCAAGAAACAAATGAATATCGTAAACTGATTAGAATCATTAGACGTAGACAATCTACATTTTTTGGGCATATTATGAGAAGAAGTAACTTGGAGAACTTGGTGACGACTGGCAAGATCGAAGGGAAGAGACCAAGGGGAAGACCGAGAAGTAAATACCTGGATGGCTTGGCCACGTGGCATGGTCGAGACAGAAATACTGAGCTGATCCATGACTCTGGTGATCGAGTGAGATGGCAGAAATATGACCGCCCACGCTTATCTGCATGGCACATGATGGATGGATAGTTGGACAAAATACGAACATAACGATTCAGTTAACACTATGATCAATTGAAAATGTTATAATTAATATATATTAATATAAATGATAGACGGTGGGAATAATTAGTAGTACGACTCTTCGCTTGCTGTAGAACAAGGGGGCTGAGCAGGTATGGAATGTCCTGAGTGCAGTAATGTCGGTTCTTAACTCAACTCAACCCAACTCAACTTAATATAAAACTGTGAATAATAATATTATGATTGAGAATACATTATAAAGAGTTGGACATCTGAAATAAAGGTGGTATAACACGACAATACTTTACATACCACTTCAAACATTCATAGAAAAGTTTTAAAAGTAAAATTATTGGAAAGATCGTGAACTTTATATATTATATTATATTATATATATATATATATATATATATATATATATATATATATATATATATATATATATATATATATATATATTCATCATTGGCACCTTTCCGTCTTGACAGACGATAGTTTGGTACATTGTGCTTCAAAAAGGCTTAATAACTACGACCCATGGCGGTGGCGAGTGTGGCTGGTAAGGCCAATCCTTGCTGCAAATGTTTGCCCACAGTAGATGCATGTGAAAACATGGTCATTTCCACCATTGTGCACCATCTTACGTCTCTCACGCTCTGTGTGTGCTTTATCTGCAATCATTTTCTCTTTTGTCTTTATTCCATTTCTGATGTTTGCCCTCCATGCAACACGTTCAGCGTCGAGGCGACTTGCTCCCAATGTGCATTATCTATGCCTGTATCAATCATGTCCCGCTTACACACATCTTTGTATCGTAGTAGAGGCCGACCCTGAGATCTCCTACCCGTCTGTAATTCACCAAAAAAGATGTCCTTTGGTATTCTACCATCATCCATCCTCCTAACATGTCCTATCCATCTAAGTCTACGAAGACTGAGCATGGAATACACCGTCACACAACCTGATCTTTCCAATACTTCAGTATTTGTGATTTTGTCTTGCCACTTAATACCAAGTATTCTTCGCAGACACCGCATATGAAAGCTGTTTAAACGTTTCTCTTGGCGTGAGTAAGTTGTCCAGGTTTCACTGCCATAAAGAAGAGTACTAAGGACACAGGCTTGGTAGACGAGGACTTTTGTTTTGTCAGTAAGCTTCCTGTTCTCCCAGACTCTTTTTGCTAACATGTTCATTGTTGTTGCTGCCTTGCCAATCCTGATGTTGATTTCCTGATCGAGGGATAATTTGCTATTTACCTCTGATCCTAGATATGTAAAATGGTCTACTATCTCCAGTTCGGCGTCGTCAATAAAGATTGATGGTACATCATGTGCACCTTGTGACATAATCTGTGTCTTCTTTTTGTTAATTGTTAAACCAAATTCAGAACAAGCATTGGAGAATGCAGATAGTAGATGTTGTAATTCTTCCTCAGAGTGGGTCGTAATCGCAGCATCATCCGCAAAAAGCAACTCTCTGATTAGTACCCTCCTAATTTTGGTCTTGGCCTTCAATCTCTGAGCATTATAGAGGCCACCATCTGAGCGTGAGTGAATGTATATATCGTCATCCTGATCACGAAAGGCATATTTCAGTAGAAGTGAAAAGTATATCCCAAAGAGGGTGGGGGATAGTACACAACCTTGCTTAACTCCACTCTTGATTTCAAACTCTTCTGAAGTTGAGCCATCAAACTTGATTATACCCTTCATGCCTGTGTGGAATGATTCCACAATGGACAGAAGAGTTGGTGGGCAGCCAATCTTCTTTAGTGCTTTGAACAGACCCTCACGACTGACCAAATCGAATGCCTTTGTGAGGTCGATGAAGGCAATAAACAGTGGCTGATTTTGTTCCCGGCATTTTTCTTGCATCTGTCGCAATGAGAATATCATATCAATGGTAGACCGGTTCTGACGGAAGCCGCACTGTGATTCGGGGTAGACTTGATCTCCCAGGACTTGAAGTCTGCGCAGGACAATTCTGGCAAATACTTTCCCAACAATACACAGAAGTGAGATACCCCTATAGTTGTTACAGTCGCTCCGATCGCCCTTGTTCTTGTACAGCGTTATGATGTTTGAATCTTTGAAATCCTGTGGGACTTGTCCTTCTCGCCAGCATAGCTCTATTAGCTGGTGGATCTGTAGAGCGAGTGTGTCTTGCCCACTCCTGATTCACCTCTATTGGAATCCCATCCTTACCTGGAGCCTTGCCAGATGCAAGCTCATTTATAGCACACTTAACTTCTGTTATAGTGGGAAGTGATGTCCAGGTGGTCAAGAGTTGGCAGGGCCTCTATGGCGTTGAGGGCATCATCCGCTAGCTTGGTTTCACTTGAGTAAAGCTCTAAATAGTGCTCGACCCATCTATCCATCTGCTGTTTCTTATCAGTGATGATTTCTCCAGTCAAGGTTTTCAGCGGTGCACGTCTTTTGATCATTGGACCACAGGCTTTCTTTATCCCTTCATACATGCTTCTGATGTTTCCCTTATCACTTGCGATTTGAATGGACTCACATAACTTGATCCAATAGTCATTCGCACACTGCCTGGAAGCCTTTTGTACATCCTTCCTCGCTTGCTTCAGCTCACTCAGAGTGTTATGCGTTGGTCTTTCCTTGTTTCTTAAGAGAGCTATCTTCTTTTTATCAATCAAGGGCTGCAGTATCTGGCTGTTTGCCGCAAACCAGTCCTGCCTCTTATGATCCACAGTGTCGTAAACCCCTACCGCTGTTTTATACATAGTTTCCTTAAGTTTACTCCATTTATCATTTACTATACAATTTTCTGATGTATCATTGAAAGCGTCTTCAAGTTGCTGTTGAAATTCAAAGCACTTTCCAGGATCGTGAGTGTTAGTAATATTAATCCTGGGGCTAGACTTGTGTTTAGCTGTGTAGATTCTCTTTGGTCTCAGTCTAACCCTTGCAACAACCAAAGAATGATTTGTATCACAGACAGCACTGTGGTAACTTCGAGTAAATGATGTATGGTTCAGATGTTGTCTCCGTGTGATAATGAAGTCCAGCTGATGCCAATGGCCGGATCTTGGATGTTTCCATGTGACCTTATGCAGCTCTTTTATTTTAAAAAAGGAGTTTGTAATACATAGGTCATTTCTAGTGCAATGCTCCAGCAGCCTTTGCCCATTATCATTCATGCGACCGATGTTGTATTTTCCAAGGCACACTGGCCATGAACTCGAGTCCTTGCCCACACGAGCATTGAAATCACCGAGCATATAAATGTAGTCGGATTTTGGAACTGCCTTGATCGCAGAGTCTAGCTGCTCATAGAACGTATCCTTCACATCATCAGAGGAAGCGAGTGTCGGTGCATATGCAGTGAGAATGGTGGCAAATCCACAAGAGGTTGCCAAGCGCAGTGATAATAATCTTTCATTACCTCCAGCTGGGATATCAATCATTCCCAGTAGCGAATTCTTCACTGCAAAGCCCACACCATGTTGCCTTTTTTCTGCCTGCCCTCTCACCTTCCAAAAAAAGGTGTAATTGTTTTCCCTGAGTGACCCTTCCTCAGCGAGGTGAGTCTCCTGCAGGCCAGCAATATCAATGTTAAGACGATTGAGTTCAGCATCAATCACAGCCGTTTTTCTCACATCGTCAATATTTGTCAAGTCAGTGGAAAATCCTGGACACATGGTTCTCACGTTCCAGGTTGCAAGCCGTAGCTTGAGGTTTCTATTATTCTTTTTATTAGTACCTGGTGCATTGGTTTTACAGCCTGCGATTCAGATTTTGTCCTAGCCCCAAGCACCCATTGAAGCAGGCAGGCTGTGGCGGATCAGCACCCAATTGGCCGGGGGCTGCCCAGCTTGAGGCGGGCGGTAGCTGATCAGTGACACCTGTAGGTGTCTCCCACCGTCAGAGGCAACGCGTGGCGCCCCATGTCTACGCCAACTGACAAGGACTTATAATCCATAACAGTTGCCTCTCGCTTTGATTCCGAAACCGGTTAAGACCAGGGATGGAGTTATTGCCTCTCCATAGCACAAAGCCTGGGCTAAAATAAAGAAACCATGTGTTGCCCATGCAGCATGATCCCTCTCTCGGCCTGCCTAGTTCACTCCAGAGGAAAGTTAACACCTATACATCTGGAACAAGACAAGCTGCAGAAGCTGCCGGATCAGCAAAGCAATGCTCTAACTGTCCGCCTGTCAGAGCTTCGATCCTAGACCAGCTGCCAACCAAGGCTTAGGGCCTGGTCTGACCTGCCATGACTTATTTTGTCTTTATATATATATATATATATATATATATATATATATATATATATATATATATATATATATATATATATATATATATATATATATATATATATATATATATATTAGGGCTGCGGAAGTTAACAGTTAATTAATCGATTAATCGGTAATTAATTTTAACGATTAATTTTTTTTTAAACGATTAATCGGAAACTTTTCTCCCATCACTTATATAAATGAACGGGATGTCGAAAAACTGTCGGACATTTCAAACATAGTGCTGCATTCACAACCGAGTTGAAAAGTTGTACTGAGTCAGTATTGTGTAAGCTGCTGCAAGATGTACCAACAAGATGAAACAGTAGGTTTATTATGCTACAGAGTCTTCTACAGGTCAGAGAAGCATTAACTGTCTGCATGTCAGATAAAAAGAAGCAATGGCAAAGGTCCAAAACTGTGAGATTCAGATTGGGAAAATATTTCGAAATATGTACAAAGTTTTGGACTTATTCTGCCAGACCACGGTCCTGCTTGGCGGTCAAGATTATGTTTCATGCAGCTGTGTATTGCCACTGCTATCATCATTGACAAAGCATATGACTGTACACGATGATGATCCGGGCTACATAGTTAAATTTAAGGCAGCATCTATTAATGGCTTCAGTGAACGTGTAGCTAATATGACAAGTATTTAAATACTACAGATTGCAACAGCACTTGATCCATGCTACAAATACCTGAAGTGTTTGTCAAAAGATGCAAACGAACGAACTTGGTCACGTATTGAACAACAAATAACAGTTAATGTTCATGATGAGAAGATGGAGACTGCCGCAACAATTGATATTGACATTGACAATGAAACTATATGTGAACCAAATGAAGAGAGTATTAAGCTAATTGAGTCTGAAATGGAGAAGGAAGTTTCTGAATCGGTTGACCCTTTACAATGGTGGAAATTTAATGAACATCGATATCCAAAATAGACATTCCTTGCCAAGACCATTCTGTGCATACCGGCTACCTCAGTTCCATGTGAACGATTGTTCAGCTCTGCTGGTTATATTGTTAATAAGACGCGCTCGTCACTTGAACCAGATACTGTCAACATACTCGTCTGTTTGCATGGTTGAAGAAAGACATCCTTCAGCGCTGGGCAGAACATTTCAGCAACATCTTAAATGCAACCTCCTTCTTCGATGATGAAACCATCAACTGCCTTCCTCAAGTTCCCATCAATGATACACTTGATGACCTGCCAACCATAGTGGAAGTAAACAAAGCCATCCAGCAACTCTCCAGCGGCAAGGCACCTGGTCCGGACTCCATCCCGGCAGAGATATACAAGGCAGGTGGGCCGGTCCTAACAGAGCAGCTTCACCAAGTCTTTACAAACATATGGGTGAACGAGACCATGCCACAAGATTTCAAGGACGCGTCAATAGTCCACCTTTACAAACGAAAAGGAAACCGCCAATCCTGTGACAACCACCGAGGCATCTCCTTGCTTTCAATTGCAGGGAAGATACTCGCCAGAATTCTTCTCAATCGCCTCACGGCCCATCTCGATCAAGGTCTTCTTCCCGAGAGCCAGTGTGGCTTCAGAAAAGAACGTGGAACTGTTGACATGATTTTCGCTGCAAGGCAGCTGCAAGAGAAATGTCAGGAACAGAACTGCGAAATGTTCTCCACTTTCATTGACCTTACCAAGGCTTTTGATACAGTCAGCAGAGAAGGACTGTGGAAGATTATGGCAATATATGGCTGTCCACGAAAGTTTGTCCAAATAGTGCGGCTATTTCATGATGGCATGCAGGCAAGAGTACAGGAAAATGGTGAACTGTCTGAGCCCTTTCCTGTCACCAATGGAGTGAAACAAGGATGTGTCCTGGCACCAACACTGTTCAGCCTCATGTTTTCAGCTATGTTGACGAATGCCTTCGAGAACAACGACATTGGAATAGACATCAACTACCGCATGGATGGAAAGTTATTCAATCTCAGAAGGCTGAAAGCTAAAACCAAAATTGACAGCGACACCGTCAGAGAGCTCCTGTTTGCTGATGATTGCGCGCTATACGCCAACTCAGAGGCGGACATTCAACATAATGTTTCAGCTTTCTCACATGCCTGTGCCAACAACACTCAATATCAATTTGGAGAAGACTGTAGTTATGTACCAGCCAGCTCCAGGGAATAATCACACTGTGCCGAATATCAAAGTGAATGGTCATAGTCTAAGTGTTGTGGACAAATTCACCTATCTTGGCAGCACTGTGTCACAAGCTGCCACAATTGATGATGAAGTGAATGCAAGAATCTCCAAGGCCAGCGCGGCCTTTGGCAGATTGTACAAGAATGTATGGGACAGAAATGGAATAAGCCTGCAAACAAAGCTGAAAGTCTACAAAGCAGTTGTATTATCCACACTGCTATATGCTTGTGAAACCTGGACTGTTTATCAGCGACACGCTAGGAAATTAAACCACTTCCACACAGTCTGCCTTAGGAAGTTACTGAAGATTAAATGGCAAGACAAGATCCCAGACACTGAAGTCCTAGAAAGAGCGTCCATGCCCAGTATCCACACTCTACTAATGAAGAATCAGATTCGCTGGGCTGGTCACTTGACTCGCATGCCAGATCACAGGCTCCCTAAACGAATTTTTTACGGCGAGTTGCGTTGTGGTAAACGCTCCCAAGGCGGCCAGAGGAAACGCTTTAAAGACACTCTGAAAATCTCACTGAATGCTTTTGGAATTAATTATGACACCTGGGAGACTGCAGCCAGAGACCGAAATTCGTGGCGTACATCATTACGCAAGGGTGCAGTCACTTGTGAGGCAACCAGGACTGCAAGAGCTGTGAAGAAAAGACAGAACAGAAAAACCACTGCAGAAAATCCTCCTCCAGAAACGTCAAGCATTCTTTGCCCACATTGTCAAAGAACATTTCGAGCCAAAATAGGCCTTATCAGCCATCTTAGAACTCACGGCTCCATACTTTCAACCCCACTGGATGAATTGAATGGTCATCATCATTCTTGATGGATAAACAACAACACCAACATTAATATGATTTTGTAGTCTGCCCTCATCGCTATAAAACAGGCACTGATCGTCTGAAAATAGAAGTTCATTTATTTCCTGTGGATCAGTTGTTTCATCTGGAGTAAAGAGTTCTAAATTTTCTGAATCTTGTTCTGTCAAGACTTGCTTCTTTGGATATTCTGTCCATGTAGACATTAAATAGCAGAGGAGAGAGCACATATCCCTGTCTCACTCCTGTATTGACTGTGAACATATCTGAAATACCTTCTTGTGTTCTTACTGCACTTCGGCTCGAGTGGTACATTATTATTTTTTTTTTGGGTTGCATATCCCTTTCAGGGCGTTGCAGTCAACACCAGCATTTTTCAGCTGCTGTTGATGTATTAGGCAAGATTACGCTTAGTAGTTTGCCATTGCTTTCTGAGCGACCGGCTCACATACCCAGTAAGTTACCGACGCGGCGAGAACCGCTACCAATTCTCGCGCACATCACGTCACTCACGAGAGTATACGGGATTACGGAGAAAGACGCTAACACCTAGGCCAGGGAGACCGACGAGTGGTACATGGCTATGTCATAATCATGCAAAAAAAAATAAAATAAATAAAATACATAAATAAATAAAATACAGAGGTTCCAAGGAAGCTGACAAGGGAAACAAATGTGGACATCAGAGGACAAGCTAAACACCAACCTTAAAAAGATGTCGTGTACAGGTTTGTTAGTACTAATCATTTTGCTTTTCTCGCTTCGAGGCGAAGGAATTACCGACGCTATTCGTAATCCCGCGTCAGTAACACAGCTGCAGACGATTTGGCAGCAAACCGTCTTGCGTTGGTTTTTTTTTTTTTTAACGAAATGGTATGGATGCCGGTCGTTCAGAAAGCAATGGAAAACTACTGAAGGTAAACTTGCCAAGAGATCACAACAGCAAAACATGCTGGTGTTGACTGCAGCGCACTGTAAAGGTTATGTAACTAACTTTATTTTATTTTAATACAAGGGAAATAATTGCATCTAGGTTGAAGTCATATTACGGTTTTAGCAATCAAGGGCAACAATTATAGATTTCACTATATTTGTACTGACAGCTATTTTGCAAGAGAAGTGTATATTTATTCCTGTATCAATTTTATACGTATTCTGAAATGTATAAATTGAATGTTACCATCATAAAAGCTATATACAGTTTTGAATATTATTTGAAATTTTAGGCACCAAATTGTTGTATAATAAATATTGTTTAATAAATTATTTATTTCTTTAACAGTTAGGCCTCGTCTGTCTAAACATCAACATGGTTGCTCTAGTTTCTCTTCACAACGTATGAATCTTTCTCCAGTGCACAACGTAGTGTACTCTAGGCTCTAGCGACATTGCCTTGTTTCGGTGTCAACACCACGTGTAGATTTGGATTAACGATTTTCTCTTTCACGAATTATTTAAAAATATCAGTGATTTTAATTTTGTGGATGTGAATTCGATAGTGTATCACCACGTGTAGATCTGGATTAAAATTTCCTCTGTCACGGATTATTCAAATATATCAGTGATTTCAATTTTGTGGAAGTGTTTTCGATTGTTTTCACCACGTGCATCTGTGCTTCCGTTTTGAAGATTTCCTCTATCACGGATTATCGAAGATGGAAAACCAAATTGTTAAACGTGTCAAAGTCAACACAAGTGAAGGTTTCGAAGGAGGAGCGTTCCATCAAGCGAACACACTTGTGTTTTCTATATCAGGACCTCATGTATTCCGGTTCAACTACTCGCTGATGGCGAGCGTCTTGAGGGGGCCTTGCGGGATTGGTAGGGAAGGGATAAAATCCATCTACCGCTTTCAGGACCCTAAAAGATGGTACGCTACGCTAACACCGGAAGCAAAGGCGGCTCATTATGAACGGCTTCACGGGATGAAGCATGAACTGCAGGATCCCAAAGTAACGATCGTAATTGAAAACATAGAGAAGGAAAAGACCAAGGCTATGATTCACTGGATGCCTACAACCGCAAAGATTGAGACAGTGAAGCAAATAGCCGCGGATATTTCGGGAGATATAAACGCGGAAGTGCATAAACTGAAAAACAGCACGGACAAGTGGTTATTTCTGTGCAACCCGAAAGAACCTCTGCCACATTACGTGGACATGGAGTTGGACGGGGTAGAAGACAAGCTACACCGTCTCTTCATCACAGTTCCGGGGCGCCGTACGGCATGTACAGTCTGTGGGGAAGACTCCCACTGGAGTAATAAATGTCCGGCCAAAGTACAAACCCAGAAGGCACCTATACTGGCACAAAAAGTCACTTCGAACTCCCAGACAGATCAACATAGTAAGGAGGATGAAGACGGTTTCCAGCTGGTCAGTCGGAAAAGGGGACGCTCAACCAAGAGCCTGTCTGACGGTGAGAGCTCGACACCTCCAGCCTGCCAAACACAGGTTACCACGCTGCCGCCCCTCAACAACCACGACTACCCTACACCGCCTGAAGCGCACAGGTCAAACAAAAAGAAATGCGTAAGTAATTATACTGAACAGATAACGACCAGCGCCATGACCGAAATAGACAGTGATAACATTAACACACCACCACGACAAAGAAACCTGTCAGATTCTTCACCACGCCTCGTTATTGACTTAGAGATTTCGAGCCCGGCGAAGGAATCTACTGACAATCTCCAGAAATGATAACAGGAATACAGACAGTTTTGAAACAAGAAACATAATTATGCTCAACCGTTTCTTATTTTACAACAAAAATGGCAGCGGAAATTAAAATAATGAGTATTAACATTCGAGGTATAAGATCCAAAATTAATCATCTTATACCACTCATACACAAATATAAACCTGATTTTATACTCATTCAGGAAGCTAACGTTAAAACCGATGAACACGCATCATATATCACAACATGCTTAGGTCTAAGACACTCATGTTTTAGTCTTAGTACGCAACATATCGGATTGGGTACAGCAATAATACAGACATCGGACAGGTGGCAGATTATAGAGAAGGACAGGGACTGCCAGGGTAGGATAGCTATAGTACAGGTGAGAAATAACATAAATAAATACACAATTGTCAACATACACGCACCGCCTGACTACAGAAATCAGCCGCTCTTCTACCAAACACTTGAAAATTTATTATCACGCTCATATCGGGGTCACAACATCATTCTAGGGGGTGATTTTAATTGCGTACTTTCGGCGCACGACCTTATAAATGGAGATGTAAGAATGCAAATTAGAAACACAACGGGGGAGGAGGAACATCAATTAGACACATTGCAAACAATTTTAGATATCCATGGGCTAACAGACGCATACAGGCAGATGCACCCCCATGGAACAGATACAACACACACAAACAATGCGCATAACAGAGCAGCGCGATTAGATAGAATTTATGCGCCCATAACACATCATATAACACAAGTCAAGCATTTACAGGAGACACTGAACTTCACAGATCATAAGGCCGTAGTTGCAACAATAAACACAGTACAAGCAACACCACATCTTAGAAGATCTCCCCATTGGAAACTGAACTGCACACTTTTACAAAATCAGGACTATGTAGATTGCATAACAAAACTGATCCTCACATACACAAGCGATATACCGGAGGGTAAAGCGCGAGAACTCTGGGAAACACTTAAACAAACTATACGAGAGAGAACACAAACACTAGCAGCAGTAATACACAAGCAAAAACTACAACAAGAAAAAGTATTGGAAAATGCAATTAAGCTCTTACTACAGACAGACAAAAATTCACCACACATCATAGCATTACAGGAAGAATTAGATCTCCACAGACATCATCGATTTCAGGGGGCTTTACTGCGAACAAAGTTACAAACTATAACACAAGAGATACCGAGTAAACAATACCTAGCTTTAGAACAAAACATACAGCGCAGCAGACAAATAGGCCAGATAATTGACAGGGAAGGAAATATACAAGTCGAGCCACAACAAATAGCCTTAGCCTTTGAAGATTATTACAGGAACCTTTATACAGAGGAAAACACACAGGCGCACGTGCAAGAACACTTTATGAAATTCACAAAAGAACTCACAGAGGAACAGAAACTAACACTAGATACTGAATTAACACTAACAGATATAACACAAGCGGTTCATGGAATGCAGAAGGGCAAATCGCCTGGCCCTGACGGTATTACTGCTGAATTCTATCAGTTTTTCTTTCCTCTTCTAGGTCCCCTTTTACTAGCAGTATTCTCTGAATCTTTCCACAAACATGAACTCCCATCCAGTTTCAACACGTCTTACATCACTCTTATTCCGAAGGAGAACACTGACAAGACACTTTTAAAGAGTTACAGACCTATCTCGCTTTTAAATGTAGACTACAAGATTTTAACAAAGACTTTGACAAATAAATTGAAACCAGTAATGGCATCTCTCATTCATGAAGACCAGCAATGTAGTGTACAACACCGGAATATCCAGCAACACACACACTTCATAAGGGACATCATCAACTACACACATCTGAAAAACTGTCAGTCCTCAATTCTCTCTTTAGATCAAGAAAAAGCATTCGACAGAATATCTCACTCATACCTCCACAAAACTCTCTCACACTGCAACGTGGGGAAATTATTTTCGGACATGGGTCAAAATTTTATATTTGAAACCGGAAAGTCGGATTCTATTAAACCATACCCTAACCAATTCTTTCAGGTTGACTAGGTCAGTGAGACAGGGATGTCCCTTGTCCCCTTTACTGTACGTTGTCGCTCTAGAGCCACTTCTAGAAAAGATACGACAGGACGACAATGTCAGGGGTACGTTCATACCAGGGAAGGGTGAACAAAAGCTGCGTGCTTATGCGGACGATACCATTTTCTTTCCGACCACTGAAAAATCTGTACGGATCATTTTGGAGACGTTCTCGTTTTTCGGCAAAGGGAGTGGGGCAAAATTAAACGTCCAAAAATCTACTATAATGGGCTTAGGCAAATGGAAAAATAAGGCGGATTTTCCATTTGACTTAACATCAAACAATCTTATAAAAGTGTACGGAATAGTCTTCCCATGTCAACCAAATCAGACACACAAAGACACTTGGCAACATCTAGAGAAGAAAATAACAGATATGTTACAGAGATACAAATACAAAACAACTACCATATTTGGTAGAAGTACCATTGTTAATACATATATAATTCCAAAAATACTATATCTGTGCACAATCCTAGATCCCCCACGTCAAACTGTCACAAACATAAACAAAGAGATTAGACGCTTTGTGTTTGGCAGCACCATCTACAGTATCAAACATACTACACTCATGCAAGACAAAAAAGATGGAGGTATCTCCCTCCAAGACATAACAACCAAAATACAAGCACTTAGGATCAAACACGTAGGTGAAATCCTACAACACCCAGAAAAACACCCTTTAGCACACTATTACATTGGAATTAGGCTATCTTCTTTAAAACCTATTAGGAATACATCCTCACATTATTTTGGCACTCTCCCAACGTTCTACAAAACATGTATTTCAGCCATTAAAGGACATGAAAAATTACTACACAAGAAAACACATACAATCTACAGGCATTTAGTTAAATTACAAGCAACTCCGGTACATCTCAGAATTAAAAGAGGACATAGATATTTCATAAAAGATTATACCGAAATTTTCTCAAATATTCACAACAAGCAGATTACTCCAAAAGCAAGGGAAATTACATATAGGCTTGTTTACAGCATGACCCCAACAACAGAGAGAACAGCAAAAATAACTAAACAAATACTACAGTGTCAGCTTTGTAGACGGAACGTCCAAGAATCAGAAGAGCATATCTATTACGAATGCAACACAATCATGCCAACAAGAAACCTCCTACAAAACATCCTAAACACTCATTTGAAACAAAGAACAGATGTTTACAAAGCAATCATGATAAATTCCATTCCTTACTCCACACAAGACACCCACACAAAGCTACTTGTTCTATTGGCAGAGTACAGAAATCTTATATGGACATTAAGAAACAAAGCACTATACAATTACAGAACAATCAACAAAGAAATTGTCCAACAACTTTATCAACAAAAAGTCGCAAACATTCTAATCTTAGCCCCACAAGCGCAAATCTCGTAAAATATTTGGCTGAAGACAGCACATATTACAGTAGAAGCAAATAACTTGTTTTAAATAAAGGATACTACAACTGTAAAAAAAAAAAAAAAAATTATAAGCGTGTGAGAATGATGGGTTTAGAATGAACGAGGGGAAGGAATCATCACCACATCATAGTCGTTGTTGTCTCCGTCATTATCATCACCATTATCATCACCATTACCATCACCATTATCATCATCATTATCATCACCATTATCATCACTATTACCATCAATCAAGTTAGAATGGGATGACTGAAAGCGTACGTCATTATCATAACTGTATATGTATGGTTTTGTTTCATTAACGCATATGACATAACACTAACAAACGGCAACGCTCTGTAATATACACAAACAAAGAAACACGCATTGCACCTTGTAAATTTACATTGCTTTGTATGAAATAAACGTTTAAAAAAAAAATAAATGCACAACGTGAGACAATATTCTGAAGTTCGTACAGAAGATATATTCCCCCCCCCCCCCCCCCCCCCCGCAAAAAAAAAGAAGAATTTGCTAAAGATCTCCGTGAAGAGGAGGAATATAATGAGTTTAAAGACTACTTTTCTAAGCCCTACCTGTAGGGCACATATCAACAAATCAATGTTCTCCAAGGGCACACCTGTCTGATCGTATCCTCTGCCTGAGCCATCCATGATTTCCCTCTTATCAGTCTCTGACCCTTAACTTCGTCCAGCGTCTCATGCAACGTGTGATCTGTGTCTGCAGCTACTCTGAGGTATGCCTTCGCCTGCATCACCTTGAGCCTACCATCAATAGTCGGCAGACCAAGGATGTAAAGCATACATACTACTGGGGTATCTCTGGTGCATCCCAGAATGACCCGCATAGCTTCGTTCTGTATGCGCTCTAATTTCACCAGCTGACTCTTTGAGACAGTGAGCATTCCTAGTCCATAATCAATCACTGAGAGGATCAAGTGCTGGTATAGTGTGAAAAGCATTCTCTGCTCTGTGTCCATTGCAGCCATAGTTCTAAGTGCATTGAGTCCCTTTTGAGATTTTGTCACAACCGTCTCCACATGGTCCTTGAAGGACAGACTCCTGTCAAATGTGATTCCCAGATGCTTCAGTTTGTTCTCTCTGTTGACGCTTCTACCATCTATAGTGAGGCTTGGAACATCAGCTCTCACAATCCTGTTGTCCAGAGAGCACCACAAAACAGCCGTCTTTTCCGGGTGGATGACAGCTCTCATTTCAGTGCACCAGTCAATCACTTTATCTACTGTCGCCTGTAACTCCTGGGCTGTTTGCTCCCTAACTCTCCCCTGCCTATATGCAAGAATATCATCTGCAAATGTTTGCAATCTTGCTCGTATACACGTTAAAGAGCACCGGTTAGGTTGCAGATCCCTGTGGCAGTCCCGGGGTTAAAATATGTGGCTCTGAGGTCCATGCACCCAGACGGAGAGCAACCCGACGAGAATGCAGGACGGCTGCTATCCAGTTCACCAACCAGGGATTGACCCCCTTCTCCATAAGTGCGGTCATCAAAATATCATAGCAAATTCTATTGTACACATCCTCGAGATCAAGCGCTGCTGCCATCGTTTCCTGTCTACTCTGGAACCCCTCATAAACGTCAAAGGCAAAAGTGGCTGCATTTGACCAGGTATCTATTCCTGGCCTGTAGCTCCACAGGCCTCTTGGAAGAAGCTTCCCCCTTTCCAAAAACTCCTGCAGCTTAACAGCGACTATCTTCTCTAAAACCTTCCCAAATGTATTTTGAAGGGTGATGATCCTAAAGCCGCCGAGCTTTGAATGATCCTTGAATAGTTTTGGGAGAGGGATGAGATAGCTATGTAACCAATCCTGCGGTACTGATGCTGTCCTAATCCTCTGATTAAAGCAGTCGGCCATCTCCTTCAGGTCTACATCGCTCAAAACCTTCATGTGGCCATACCTAACCCGCCCGGCTTCGCCCAGTCCCTGGCGGTGATCTATCTATCTATCTGTCTGTCTAGTCTATCGATCGATCCATCCACCCACTCACCCACCCACCCATCATCTATCTATCTGTCTGTCTGTCTGTCTAATGATCCGGCCCGCCCGGCTGTCTGTCTATCTATCCATGTATCTATGTATCTCTATCTATCTATCTGTCTGTCTGTCCGTCCGTCCGTCTGTCTATCTATTTTTCTATCTATTTATCTGTCTGTCCATCCACCGATCTATCTATCTGTCTGTCCTTCCGTCCGTTCGTCCGTCCGTCCACCTGTCCGCCCACCCACCCACCTATCTATCCATCCATCCATCCATCCATCGATCCATCCATCCACCCAACTCGTATCTAAAATAGATGCATTATTTTTATGAAAACTTTGAAGATGCCTTAAAGTTTTTATCACTTTGTTTATAACTCATGTAACTATAGATAACTTCTTTAAACATTTTATAAAACAAGAAAAATACAATTATTTAAATTACATAATATAGTAATGCTACTAAAAGTAATGTCCCTTGATATAACTTTTCTTAAGTTAAGTCCCCTTGCAATATTTTAATTAATGTTAATTTATTACGTGCAAAACTGTTTTTAAACTAAATAACTATGTCAGTTGGCTCCGCGGAAATGAGAAGAACATTTGTACAAAATTTCATCTCAATCGGATGGACCGTTTGGGAATGCATAAAGGACACACACACACAGACATTGTCTTACACACACACACACACACATATATATATATATATATATATATATATATATATATATATATATATATATATATATATATATATATATATATGTATGTATGTATAAGGGGAGATCATTTAAAATCAGTTCGTACCGCACCACGCGTAATTGTGTACGTGGAACATGATCATGTCATAGTTATGTGATAAGTACTGACCAATGAATAAAAGAGCATGTGCTTATCATTCCATGATGCATAGGTTCTGTTTCTGACCATTGAGAAAATGGCCGGGTTGATCCAAAATCCGCCCAAAGAAGCTCAAAGAGCGGTGATTCAGTTTGTTTCATTTGAAGGATGTCGACCAGTGGACATTCATCATAGAATGCAGGCAGCGTACGGTAACAAATGTGTGTCGAAGACAACAGTGACTGACTGGGCACGATTGTTTCTGAAAGGATGTCAGTTCACGACAGATCTTCGACGGCCGGGTCAAGCGCATAATGTTGCAACAGAAAAAAACCACAGCCAAAATTGATGCAGCAGTACAGATGAACCACTGTCGAAGCATACGTTCACAAGTGAAAGAATTCGATGTGTCAAATGGGACAATTCAAAAGGTCATTCGTAAGAAACTGCAATATCGAAAGGTGTGTTCACAGTGGGTACCACGGATGTTGACCGACCACCAAAAAGAGGAACACATGGGATGGTGTTTGAACCTCTTGCTGCATTACAGAGTGGAGGGTGATGCATTTCTCTTCCACACAGTGACCAGCGATGAATCATGGTGTCACCACTTTGAGCCGAGCAGCAAAAGAGAGAGCATGCAATGGAAGCATGCTGGATCATCAAAAGCCAAAACATTCAAGTTACTACAGGTTTCCGCTGGTAAGTTTATGCTGAGCGCATTTTTTGACCATGAATTGCTATTGTTGGCCGACTTTAAAGAACCTCGTGTCAACATCAGCTCTACCCACTACTTGGAAACACTAAACAAGCTGCAAAAAGCCATCAAGAATAAATGACCCAGCATGCTTTCTCGCGGTGTGATTTTGTTGCTCAATAATGCTCGTCCGCATGTCACAAAGATTGTGCAGGAAGCATTAGCAAGGAAGACGTGGGAAATTCTGCAAGATCCAACCTATAGTTCTGATTTGTCACCATGTGATTTTCATTTGTTCGGGCCTCTAAAAAAGCTCTCAAGGGGTAACGATTTCACACAGATGCAGACGTAAAGAACATGGTAAACACTTGTTTCAGTGAGCAACCACAATCCTTTTTTGCGGACGGCATTCGCCGCCTACCTAAGCAATGGGATGCTTGCCTGAATGTCGATGGCGACGACTTCTGACCAACCCATGGTGCATAATTCATTCAAAATGAATGCTTTGTTTAATTCTACCACACCTGTTAATATTTCTTTCATGCTTTTGAAATAAAGCCATTGGAACGGGTTTCAAATGAACGTCCCTATAATATATATACAAAAAAATGGTTTTAAAATTCTGTATATTGATCATGTTATGAGAGCAGGTAAACTCCAAAATATCATTATATATGTAAATGGAAAGATAAATGAAAGCAGAGATAGAGGAAGGCAGCGAAAGAAGATACTTGACAGAATTTTATGATGCAATGGAAAAATATAATAGCAGATGTATGTGGGTCACATGTTTGATCTTCTGTAAGGCTTGACGTTTTTTAAGAAAAAGTAGTCTGTGAACTAAGTGACGACTGCTTCCTCAGCCAGGATAAAACTCTCCTGATGCACACAAACTGGATGTGGATACAATCACGAAAACAAACTTGCAACTGGGTGGGTGGGTGGGTCTGTCTCTCTCTCTCTCTCTCTCTCTCTCTCTCTCTCTCTCTCTCTCTCTCTCTCTCTCTCTCTCTCTCTCTCACATAAATTTATATCTTCACAAATGCTCCAGTCTTCTTCAGTAGATTCCCACAGGAGGATCTCTGCATAGTGCATGAGCTCCACAGCAAGCAAAGATCCAAATGTGCAGTCAGCAGAATCATTGATATTATAATTCTTTTGCTGGAAGCTTCTCTAATTTAAACAATGTTTGATTTCAAACTGTCAGCTATCACCTACTACCCACATTAACTAGTGGGGATCTTAAGCCTGAGGAATTCAGGCCGCCTGGCCAGTGCAGTTACCACGAAATGTGCAGGCTAGGGCTTTCTTTTTTCCCCCAACAGAAAAAATCCACATCTTACAGAGGATTTGAACCCAGATCTCCCATAAGAGAACCCAGCATTCTAGCCACTCTGTCAGCAGCTCCTCTGAGGTATTTCTAACATGCACACATGCATACAAGTCTTCCACATTTTTCACCCTTGCCTGAGAAGGTTAGATGTCTGATCCACTATTCCAGGATAAGTGAGGAGTATGCCAACGTGTTTTTAAATGTGTCCAAATGCAAACAGTCAATGCAGTGAGACAAACCTGGTCTGCTTGAGCCAGAGGCAAATGACATAATCTTTGAAAACAAATAAACACATGGAAAGATATTGCCACATAAATTAATACATTCTGCTCAGAAACATGATCTTTGTACAATCATGACAGCCCACACCAGATGACAAGACATGTGATAATGATGATACAAGTCATGTTTGCTGAACTGACACCAGAATCTAAATGCTCACCCAAGAAAACCCTGTAGCCAGCCTCATTTTCCTCATTATTCCAGGTTTCTGGCCATCCTAGGACCACTGTGTTGTGCTTCAATCCTCCCAGACCAGCATTCTGAATTCTAATAGAAATACAACAATTTATCAATCAGTCATGACTACAAAACATAGCATTGCAGAGCAAAATAGACTAACAATGATGCTGATTCTTTTGATTGTTCTCAAAACATCTATAGTTATCACACATAGCTAAATAAAACATTACAGGCTTAATGCCACACTGCAGTTTGTTTCCTCAAAGAGGTCTCAAATATAGCAACTAACACCCAAAGTACCAGACTTCTTGTGATAACATTACCAGAAAAACAGCAAATGAGGAGTAGGAAGGGCAGCATAGATGAAGAAGACGAGCAGAAGAAGATGAAGTATTAATGTCAAATGTATAGTGCAAAAAAAAAAACAACATGATCAAATCAAATGTATAGTACAAACAATACAATCAAATCAAATATATGGTACAATCAACATGATCACATCAAATATATGGCACAAACAACATAATTAAATCAAATATATAGTACAATTAACATGATTAAATAAGACATATGGTACAAACAACATGATTAAATCAAATATGTGTTGTGTTGTTTGTCCATCAAGAATGACGATGACCATTTTCATTATTTAATCCAGTGGGATTGAAAATATGGAGCTGTGAAATATAAGATGGCTGATAAGGCCTATTTTGGCTCAAAATGTTCTTTGACAATGTGGGCAAAGAATGCTTGATCTCCTGCAGTGGTTTTTCTGTCCAACCCTTTCTTCACAGCTCTTGCAGTCCTGGTTGCTTCACAAGTGACTACACCCTTGTATTATGATGTACGTCAAGAATTTCGATCCAAATTCAAACAGTTCAACCAAATACAAGTACAGTCAACATGACCAAATCAAATATATAGTACAAACACGCTATGGCACAAAACAATTTTATTTACATTAGAGTGGTTAGAAAGTTTTGCACTTTAGTATGAAGTCAAGGCATGATCCTGGAAAATAGTGTGAACTTTAAACCTTTCTAAATATTCACCGCTCAAGGAAATGCCCCCCCTGATGCTGATCTTTCTAGTCATCAAGATATTTTCCTCTCTCTCTCTCTCTCTCTCTCTCTCTCTCTCTCTATCTCTCTCTCTCTCTCTCTCTCTCTCTCTCTCTCATCTTTACACGACCAAAGAAAGTTGTTTTATTTCTTTCTTATGGTTGTGCATATTTTTCTTCTTTTATTAGCTTCTTCCAAACACTCATAAGGTAATAGATGACAAAATGCTTTTATCAAATCTACCATACAAACAGCAATGTTAACACGTATAGCAGCTGAGGTGTTAACATTATATATGCCATATAAACAACAATGTTAACATTTACAGGTGACAAAACATTAAAATTAGATATAAACTATGTAAACAACAATATTAGCACATACAGCTGACAAAGTGTTGATATCAAACAAACTATGTAGACAGTAATGCTAAGACAGCTGACATTGTGTGAACACCACACATACCACACAAACAACAATTTTTACACTTACAGCTGACAGATACCCTCTACCACATCATTGGCAATGCTGACATCAGAAAATCCTTTGACATTATACGACTTGGTGAGGTTGGTCAATGCCTGGAATTATTTAAGCTATTTTTATTACTGGCACAATAATTGGAGTCATTATGGTATTGTAATTAGTGGACAATGCATGCAATTATTTCAGTGATTTGTAATACTGGCACAGTAATCAAAATCATTATAGTGTAGTAATTAGTGGACAATATATATAAATATTTCAGTGATTTGTATTACTGGCACAGTAATCGAAATCATTGTAGTGTAGTAATTAGTGGACAATACCTATAAATATTTCAGTGATTTGTATCACTGGCACAGTAATTGAAGTCACCATGGTGTAGTAATTAGTGGACAGCGCCTATAAATGTTTTGGTAATTTTTACTATCGACTCAGTATGTGCAATAATTAATGGACAGTTACTTTAAATATATCAGTGACTTTTATAGTGACACAGCATGTGATTTCGTTTATAAAGTATCACTTTTACTGCTAACGGATATCTCTATAAGTGCTCTAGTCTCCTCCCACAGATCACATAAGCAAGTATACTGAGCTTCTGATGTTATTGACCTTTGTTGACTCTCCTGAACCACACATCCGGTTCATTCCATTCACTGATAGTCATCAAATGTGTTGATCGCTATAGATGTATTCAGCCAAACAAGGATACAGATAAGCAACCTTAATATTTTCATGTAGTGTTTTTCATGTAGTTGTGTGTCGGTTTGGGTTTGTTTGTTCTGTGCTGACAAAGGCTGTAGCCACAACGTCTAGTTTGTTTCTTGTAATCATGTTCTAGTAAAACTCACGATCTACTTCAGCATAGTGTATGAACTTATAACACCGGCAAGGGACCAGATGTTTGAGCAGCAAAATTATACATGCCATAAATTTGTTGTGGGTAGCTTTTCCAATGTTAAAATCTTGCATGGACAGCAGGCTATTCAGCTGGATGTGTTTAATGTTTCCAATTTCCAACTATTGAATTATTTTAACATATACAACATGCACAATCTCTACATAGGTCCTCTGAGTTTTTATCCTTGTTCCTGAGGGCTAGACCTCTTATCCCAGGATCAGAGTAAGAGTACACCATCCTTTTACTTATTTTGTAAAAATAAAAACAGTCAACACCTTGAGACAAACTAGTCTGTTTGAGTCAAAGGCAGACGCCATGACAGTCTATCTACTCTGCTCCCTACACATTATGTGAAGTCATGATCAGCATCCTTGCTTATAAAAGAAAGATTCTTAGTTCATTCTCTAAGTTGAATTGCTTTGCAACCTAATAATAGACACAGCCTAAAAAAATGAATACCAGTAATTTCTCAGGAAAAATCAGGTTGGGCTGCTTAATACTGACTACAACACTCCTCTTCATGTTCACTTCAGTGTCTTGGCAAGCTATTCGTCATCAGCATCATGATCACCTTGTGCATTGCTATTACTGTACTGTGATAAAAAACTGATAAGAAACTTATCTGTTCTCCTCTATATATAAATATAAGATGCATATATGAAGACAACTTGCAATTTTGAGGGGAAGAGAACAAGGGGAAGGCAGAGAAGTAAATATCTGAAATATCTGGATGGCTTGACCATATATATGATCAGGATAAGAAAACAGAGCTGATCCATGACTCTGGTGATCATGTAAGATGGCGAAAAAAAAAAACACACACACACACACCCCACCCCACCCCATGCTTACCGGCATGGCACATGGTGATTATATGAAGATCATGTCCAAAATGTAAGAAAAGTGTAAACTGAATACATTACACAATAACATTATAAATAAAAGAAATAAATTCAGTTATAATGCAGCTGTCTGAACTACCAGTTTCATTTTGTATATTACATATTTGTTACAAAAGTATGACAGAACTTCATTTAAACCAAAACATAAATCCAGAGGACCATTACGAAACATTGTTTTGATAAGATATGGCACAACTGAAATACATTTAAAGCTTTCAAATATCAAGGATTAATTAGTATTACTTTAAAAATAGAATATCTTGATGCATATTTTGAATATGTGTGTGGAAAAAAGAGATTATTGTTCAACATACCTGTTTACTTGTCTGGGCATCCTGGTGTCTTTCTCTAAATTTCCCTTCCAAAACACTGTTTACCAACACTAGTCCTTTGCCTAAACAATTGTAAATAAACATGTCAAACAGGAAGCTTCAAATGGACAATTTCATTTGTTAGAAATAAGTAGTTATGCCTTATTTTTTGTTTTTGCTCAGTGAAAATGCAGTGTATCTTGTACATATGTGATTTTACATACTCCACTGCTTTACAAAATATGTTCTTCTGATGCTTGGTTCAGAGAGACAATGGTGAGCATGAGACGCCAATTTTTTGTGTCATCTAATATTCTCAGGAAGTTAATGTTGCTTATATTATTTGTTGCCTGGCTGCTTATGCCAGACCAGAGAGTAAGCATTTTATGTGCTACAGCAGCTAAAAGGGTAAGTGTTTCATGTTCCATGGCAGATCAGAGAGTGTTTCATATGCCGTGGCAGATCAGAGAGTGTCTCACGTGCTATGGCAGATCAGAGAGTGTTTTATGTACCATGGCAGATAAGAGAGTGTCTCATGTGTTATGGCAGATCAGAGAATAAGTGTTTCATACGACATGGCAGATCAGAGAGTGTTTTGTATGCCATGGAAGATCAGAGTGTTTTACATGCCTTAGCAGATCAGAGAGTGTTTCATGTGCTATGGCAGATCAGAGAGTGTTTCGTGTGCTATGGCAGATCAGAGAGTGTTTCGTGTGCTATGGCAGATCAGAGAATAAGTGTTGCATGTACCATGGCAGATCAGAGAATAAATGTTTCATGTGCTATGGCAGGTCAGAGAGTGTTCTATATGCCATGGCAGATCAGTGTTTTATATGCTATGGCAGATCAGAGTTTTTTATGCGCTATGGCAGATCAGAGAGTGTTTTATATGCCATGGCAGATCAGTGTTTCATATGCTATGGCAGATCAGAGTGTGTTTCATGTGGTATGGCAGATCAGAGAGTGTTTCATATGCTATGGCAGATTAGAGAGTGTTTCGTGTGCTATAGCAGATCAGAGAATAAGTGTTGCATGTGCCATGGCAGATCAGAGTGTTTCATATGCTATTGTAGATAAAAGAGTAAGTGTTTCATGTGCCATGGCAGATCAGAGAATAAGTGTTTCATGTGCTATGGCAGGTCAGAGGGTGTTTCATTTGGTATTACAGATAAGAGACTAAATGTTTCATGTGCCATGGCAGGAGGTCAGCATGGCCAAATGGATAAGAATGCATGTTCTTAAACATCCGGTGTGCTGATGCTGAGGTAAGGGGTTCAACCCCTACACCAGACAGTTGGACTAAGTTGACCTCTTGTCCTTGACTTGTGGCCATAAATTACAAGTACCTCTGAAGTCAGAGTGGGTTATCCTGATGGCGAGGAACTGTTAATAGAGAAAGCTAATCCACATAAAAAATTCAGTCCAGCACTACTGAAAGTAGTGTGTATGGACTACGCATGAGTTCAAAACAAACAAGCCCACACACACACACACAATAAAAATATGCTATTGCAGATCAGACAGTGTTTCACGTGCTATGGCAGATCAGAGAGTGTTTCACGTGCTATTGCAGATCAGAGAGTGTTTCACGTGCTATTGCAAATAATCACATATTATGTGCTATAACAGATTAGAGAGTAAATATTTCATGTGCTTTAGCATATAAGAGTGTAAGTGTTTCATGTGCTATGGCAGATCAGAGAGTATTTCATATGCTATGGCAGATCAGAGGGTGTTTCATATGTCCCCACATAAATGCTCCCATTCTTGACAGTTAAAATATCTTAAAGGGTGCTTTTGTTAAAGATTTTAAAACATGGAAATAAAAACAGTCCTATACATAGGTTCTAGAGAGGCTGGGAATGAAAAGAGAGTTGATGAATGAAATAAAAGGAGATAAGTTATATATTTTGGCCATATAAAAAGATAGTACTTGTAAAAGCCATACTGGAGGGAAGAGTAGAATTCAGGTGAGCAAGAAGTAGAAAGAGATACAGTTGAGAATATACAAGAGCTGGACGACCAGCTGTCTTTCTATGTGCACAACAAAGATAATAGAGAATGTTGGAGATCTGCTACTGCCAATCTTAATTGTGAAGATGGCATCCAATTGACTGAGAATGCTCTATATTGTTTAGAAGATGAATTCCCTAATTTTGCAGATATTTCCTTGAAAATCAAACTGCCATAAATGTTGGAAGCAAAAGTAATGCTATGAGTGAAGATTCAAGGTTATCTTCTCACCTGCTTTTAGTTGACTTGCAAATAAGACCAACTTGGGATGCTTTGGCTGCAGATTTTCATTCATTTTCATCAGCACAAGCAACTGTGGTCTGTCAAGGTGGCAGATATGACCATTTAACAAAATTTAATTGATATGCGTGGATTTATGTTAAATACATAAAACTATAATGAAAACATAGTTTTGAAAAATGTTAATTTTAAATATTTTAGAAGATAGTAAAATAATTTATTTCAAACAAACATTTGATAAAGCCAAATTGCAACATAGATTTAGTTTATGACACATTAACAAATATAAATTAGGCAGTAATTAAAATTAAAACCACTAACATATTGTATTTGACTAAAAAGGGGAAGAATAAACAATCATGTATTTTGCATGAATCTCATCATTTCAGCAGTATCAGTTGAAAAGGAAAATTTAACTCTGATAATTATTTTAATAGCCATATTTGTAGAAAGACAAGTTGAACTGTATAGAAATCATGTTAAATGTTATTCAGGCGAGAACAAAGCACACCAATAACATAGGAACTAGTGTGCAGCTAGGATAAAATTATATTTATGACCATGAATATAAACTATACAAGGTGTGAGCTGGATGATGTTGTAAGGCATTGCATAAACAATAGTAACTCTCTTTAATTTAAATGATAAAACATGAAGTCAGCATGAGTAGTTAATATTTATACATACTCACAACATATAGTTATATAGTTAATCAAGGCAAGCAAGGAGAATAACACTGTAACATAAAAAGGATATCACCACAGATGACTGAGGATGGTTGGTGTGGGACAGGCTACCTCAACCCATTGAAAACTTAAACTGTGAAATCCAACCAACCAATGATTATAATTCACTGAGTAACAACTGGTGAATTTCTCTTTGGCTATGCAGAGGTTAAACATTATTAAAGACTATGGAACACCATCAGCAAACAGATTCAAGTATAATTTTTGAGACACACATCTTTTCTGTGCCAACATATGGATGTGAGTCATGGACTATTTTACAGTCACTAAAGAAGAAAAGTGGGGCTTTGAAACTGAAATGTTACAGACACATTCTTAGAATACCATGGAACAACAAGAAGATAAATACTTGCATTCTACAGGAAATTAACATTTTAAAAAACCTGGCCTATGAACAGCATCATGTGACGGGAGCTGAAATACTTTGGCTATGTTAAATATTACTGTGGTTTGGAAAGAACATTAATAGAAGGCATGGTTTTGGGAAGAAGAGGCAGAGATCGATCACCACAAAGATGGACACAGGATAATAACACATCTTGAGCATGAAAGTGCAGGAGGTTGAGGAACAAGCAAAGGATTGATCATCTTTTCTGCAGGCTACGTTAAGGAAGATTCTGAAGAGGATATGTTGAATGATGATTGGGGATGGGCGGAATATCATGGCAAGAGAAAAAACATGTATTACAAAATTCGGGATTGAACAAAATATTACGAAATAAGATCAAAGTCAAACAAACTAAATAACCATAATAATTGATTTAACAGATACAAGAGTAAATTTAATTGATATTTAGTTAAATTTAATTTCATTCTGAAGCACAGCGAATATGCAACATATTATATATTTGAAAAACTCACCTCCAGTTTTTGGTGTGTGGAGGACCAGACTGAAGTCTGAGTAGTGAATACCGAGCTGCAGACATGGCCAGACCTCTGATCCCATCTCCCCATTCATTTTCAGCTCTGTTTGACAGTCATATTTAAGTCAGCTGGGTTTGCTTCTAACATATTACTTGATTCAACATTTTCATATATGTAGCATATTCCTCAATGAATGTGTTTACTTGAAAGGCATAAAGTTGGATACACTACCATCATCATTAGTTGCAGGAATACCAGACAATATGATAGATCTCCAATTTTAAACTTTATTTTTTGAGTCCATGTCATCCCTGACCAACAACATTCTTTATGTAGTATAATCTCCAGTGATATTTCAACATTTCAGCTAACATTTTTGATAAAGGTTTAGTTATTTTGAGGTTTTTTTTAAAAAGGTTTAGTGTACCTTGTTGTAGAGTATTGTTGTAGAGTCTCATAATAAATGAATATATCAAGGTAGAGACATATTTGAAGACACGATTCTCCTACAAGAAAAGACATCAACTGAATAGACAAGAAGTTGAATCTCTAGTCCATCTACAGATTTCCTTTCTTTTCATTGTATAGTATAATGTCTATGATTTGGCCTCATGGTTTCATTGCCTTTTTAAAGGCAATTCTTTGAACCTATGTCATTTAGTGCCCTGCCAACTGGCGTAGGCATTCATGGCTCCCCACAGATCTCGGTCTTTGGTTTTCTAGATCAACTCTGCTGCTGATATTCCTCCATGCCACCGTCTCAATCCATTCAGTATAATTTCTCTTGGTCTGCCTCTGCCTCTCTTCCCCTCGATCTTTCCAATTGTCACGATGTTCTCCAATGCCTCTCTTCTCATCACATGACCAAAGAAAGATGTTTGTCTCTTATTGTTGTACATAATGTTCTAGTTTCATTAGCCTGTTTCAGGCAGTCATTGTTAGTTACTCTGGCAGTCCAAGGAATTCGCAACATTCGTCTCAGGAACATCTCTGTTGCTTCTAATTTCTTCTTACTTTGTTCATTTACATTCCAAGATTCACTGCCATACAGCAAAACTGGTTCTACATAGCATTTCAGCACTCTCTTTCTTACATTCAGTGGTAGTGACTTATTGCATAAGATACTCTTCATTTTCTAAAATGCGGCTTTTGCTTGCCCTATGCTGCTCTTAATCTCTGTTGTACATCTTCCATCTGATGTTATAAATGCCCCTAGGTATCTAAAATTATCCATTTGGTTAAGAATTTTTCCTTCTATTTCTATGTAACATTTGGTGTTACCATTTTCTATGTTTGTTTATATATTCAATAACTATAGGTAAACTGAATGTTTTCATTACTGTACTTCAGTATATGGAATGAATTGTACATATACTAGTTATTGCTAATAAGCATGGACACATATTGAGGGGGCTGCGTGGTCTCGAGGTATGGTGTCCGCCTCAAGTGCTGGAGGTCCTGGGTTCAAGCCCCGGTGAGAACCGGGATTATTTCACGTGGACTTCTAGTAATAAAATTTCCCCTGGTCTCTGGGTAGTGAGATTGGACCAGAGTAGCCTAACGGCACTGCCCGGGCAAAATTTCAAGTTAAAAATCTACCCAATGTATTTCAGGATCCTCGCGGGTGTTACGGAGTTTATGCTCTGAGCTGAGTTTCTCCAGACTCAGGTTTGAGTTAGGTGGAGAACGGAGCACTTATGGGTTACACCCGTGTGCCGTGATGTTGATCCATCGACTAAACTAAACTATGGACACATATTACAAAGACAATTAACAGTATTTTAGTGAACAAACAAATACGTAATTTTCAAATCAGTATATTTCCTTAGTGAATTTAATGTTCAAAAGTTTGCAATGTATCAACCTGTTTTTGTTTAAACGCACACATTTTGTATTCTCAGTATTCTCCATAAGATACTCTCACACTAATCAAATTGGCAGGCACACTGTAAATGTATTATAAACACTGTAAATGTATTATAAACACTGTAAATGTATTATAAACACTGTAAATGTATTATAAACACTGTAAATGTATTATAAACACTGTAAATGTATTATAAACACTGTAAATGTATTATAAACACTGTAAATGTATTATAAACACTGTAAATGTATTATAAACACTGTAAATGTATTATAAACACTGTAAATGTATTATAAACACTGTAAATGTATTATAAACACTGTAAATGTATTATAAACACTGTAAATGTATTATAAGCACTGTAAATGTATTATAAGCACTGTAAATGTATTATAAGCACTGTAAATGTATTATAAGCACTGTAAATGTATTATAAGCACTGTAAATGTATTATAAGCACTGTAAATGTATTATAAGCACTGTAAATGTATTATAAGCACTGTAAATGTATTATAAGCACTGTAAATGTATTATAAGCACTGTAAATGTATTATAAGCACTGTAAATGTATTATAAGCACTGTAAATGTATTATAAGCACTGTAAATGTATTATAAGCACTGTAAATGTATTGTAAGCACTGTAAATGTATTGTAAGCACTGTAAATGTATTGTAAGCACTGTAAATGTATTGTAAGCACTGTAAATGTATTGTAAACACTGTAAATGTATTGTAAACACTGTCAATGTATTATAAACACTGTCAATGTATTATAAACACTGTAAATGTATTATAAACACTGTCAATGTATTATAAACACTGTCAATGTATTATAAACACTGTCAATGTATTATAAACACTGTAAATGTATTATAAACACTGTAAATGTATTATAAACACTGTAAATGTATTATAAACACTGTAAATGTATTATAAACACTGTAAATGTATTATAAACACTGTAAATGTATTATAAACACTGTAAATGTATTATAAACACTGTAAATGTATTATAAACACTGTAAATGTATTATAAACACTGTAAATGTATTATAAACACTGTAAATGTATTATAAACACTGTAAATGTATTATAAACACTGTAAATGTATTATAAACACTGTAAATGTATTATAAACACTGTAAATGTATTATAAGCACTGTAATGTATTATAAGCACTGTAAATGTATTATAAGCACTGTAAATGTATTATAAGCACTGTAAATGTATTATAAGCACTGTAAATGTATTATAAGCACTGTAAATGTATTATAAGCACTGTAAATGTATTATAAGCACTGTAAATGTATTATAAGCACTGTAATGTATTATAAGCACTGTAAATGTATTATAAGCACTGTAAATGTATTATAAGCACTGTAAATGTATTATAAGCACTGTAAATGTATTATAAGCACTGTAAATGTATTATAAGCACTGTAAATGTATTATAAGCACTGTAAATGTATTATAAGCACTGTAAATGTATTATAAGCACTGTAAATGTATTATAAGCACTGTAAATGTATTATAAGCACTGTAAATGTATTATAAGCACTGTAAATGTATTGTAAGCACTGTAAATGTATTGTAAGCACTGTAAATGTATTGTAAGCACTGTAAATGTATTGTAAACACTGTAAATGTATTGTAAACACTGTAAATGTATTATAAACACTGTCAATGTATTATAAACACTGTAAATGTATTATAAACACTGTCAATGTATTATAAACACTGTCAATGTATTGTAAGCACTGTAAATGTATTGTAAGCACTGTAAATGTATTGTAAGCACTGTAAATGTATTGTAAACACTGTAAATGTATTGTAAACACTGTAAATGTATTATAAACACTGTCAATGTATTATAAACACTGTCAATGTATTATAAACACTGTCAATGTATTATAAACACTGTCAATGTATTATAAACACTGTCAATGTATTATAAACACTGTAAATGTATTATAAACACTGTAAATGTATTATAAACACTGTAAATGTATTATAAACACTGTAAATGTATTATAAACACTGTAAATGTATTATAAACACTGTAAATGTATTATAAACACTGTAAATGTATTATAAACACTGTAAATGTATTATAACCGAGACTTACCCTTTGTACTCAATGTACTTGTATATGCAGAACGCCAATGCCAAGGCAGCAAGAGCAAAGTACCAGCTTGAGATGAACATCAAAACTATACACAGTGCCAGTCCTAGCAGTGATAAGGTCCTGTCAATGAAATACCAGATATTTTATAGATAAGATGGCATGGACATGGCATGTATTGGTAATAATTTGTGTAAATGTAGATTATGTTCATATTTGACTGACATATATAATACGTTTGTATAGAGTTGCAATTTTCTGTGTTCCTCAGTTTGAATGTTGCTCCTCTGTGACATCTTTCTTTTCATCTCACTCTGCTTCTGTATGCATCAATATAAATACTTTGAAATGGCCACTGCATCAGAGGACCGAGTATGCATGGGAATGCCCAATGTGAAGTGATGTCATTCAATGTAACATAACATAAGTATCAATATATTGACCAACACACATTTCTTTATTATTTTACATTTTCTGCTTGTTGAGCATTTTCAGTAGATACTTACACATTTTAGCAGTTGAAAACAATTTATAAACATGCAATGTGAAATCACAGCTTTATAACATTTATGCTTAATTCAGTGCAACATACTCGTTATCATCTGATCAGTCAGTCCTAGGACTGATTTAATGTCATCTGATCAAAACTCACCACTGTCCCTTGTTCTAAAAATTCTCCTCACCTCAAAGTAAGTGTGAACTCCAAAGACCTTACATGCTTCAGTGATGTATTTATTTCTTAGACATAATCTGCTTCCCTCCTGGTTTGTGTCCTCGAGTATTGTCAGTAGTAGACCATCTCTCTTACCTTTACCAAGCCAACGTGTATGTTTTTTGTATAGTTTTAAATAATTATCAACTTACGCCAATGTTTTTAAGAATTTTTTCATCTGTTCCTTTTTCTTTCCACCACATTCTTTGCATCCTATGATGAAAACATACCACTAAAAGTTTCCGGATTCTTGTATTCATTTTTGTTTGGAGTTCACATATCAAAGCCATACAGATGTGATTATTTCTTTTTGTTTCCATACTTCAGTAGTGGTGTTAGAAATGTGTGATTCTCCTAAAGTATGTTTTTATGTATTTTATCTCTGCAACAAGCATCTTTAGTAATGATTTGGTCCAGAAAAGTACATTTCCACACATGTTCAATGGTTATTTTTTTCAATAATGCTATTATTTCAATACTTACTGCAGTGACTAACATACTTGCTTGCTGGTCCAGCAGTTCAAACCACTGTTGAGTGGATATTTATTTAAAACTTGACCATAGCTCCCAGGTCACCCTGGCATATATAATGGGCACCAGGAAATGCCCTTGAAAGTAATGGTGGCCTTCATGTTATTGACCACATCCCCGGGAAGACTGACCTGCTCAACAAATGCCTGAAGAATTTGGATATATAACCCGAAAGGTAGAAATATCGCAGCTCTGCTGTAAATGCCAGCTCTGCGGCGAAGGGGTTGTGGATAAAGTTCATAATCCCGCATACCGCATTCAAAATACAACTACGAGCGATTTGGCTGCAGACCATCTTCCATTGAATTTTTATGAAATGGTATGGGTGTCGGTTGTTCAGAAATCAATGGCAAACTACTGAATGTAAACTTGCCAAGAGATCACAAACAGCAAAAAACGCTGGGGTTGACTGCAACATCCTGTAAAGGATATGCAATTTTTTTATTTTTAACTGCTGTAAACAGGCTTAACACAACTATGTCCAAAGCAACCATTTCATATAAGTGATGAAGAAGAAGATGAAGAAGAAGAATACAAAGACCACATCTCTCGTAGAGTACCTTTGGTCTATAAACATATGGGGTTAGCACCAAATGCCGAATACGCTTCAGGCGGAGAAAAGAGCCCTTTAATTACGTTTTCATTTGTATCAATGAAATATTATTTTATGCATGGTGATTTAAATTTTTAAATGTTTAAATTGATAACCAAATTAATATTTAATTGGTATCATTATCCTAAACCTGAAAACTCAAAAGAAAACTATTTGAAATTTGTAGCTGGCACAATTGTAAAAGCATATGACATGTCAAGTGACAAAACAAAACACACTAATGATGTTAGTGAAATTAGAGAGCTCATGTTTAGTAATTTGTATATATTTAGAGCTTGTGAACTCAATCTCTGCAATATTACGTGGATTGTTATCTTGGACTTACCAATGATAATACTTAAATCTCGGTCTCCAGTTTGGTGTCTGCAGTAACGTTTGCAGAGCACAGGCCATGTTCACAAAGCCATAGCACATCAAGAAAAACCTGTGATAATATGAAGTTTAAAATCAGAAGATAATTCTCACATGGTAACATGCTATATATGTAGATTCATATTCTTGTTCTTGTTCCTTGCTCATCCTGAGCAGGATATTGTATTGTATCTGTTTATAACAAAGCAGTAATATTTGTGCCTTTCGGTCAACACATCCAATTTTAGAAATGGATTTGCCTTTCATCTTCAACTGTTGTTGTTGTCTTCCACCTATGCCATTCAATTGTCGTGGGGAGCAGTTATTGAATTTCTAGCGTCTGTGACCATAACCTTTCCTCCAATTTTCTCTATGATTCATGAGCAGTATTTTTCTAGGATCAAGTAAATTCCCTACTGGTTTGCCAGACCTGTCATAGGTTCCTTAGCTACTTAACCTTTTGTCATCTTCAATAACTACCGTAAATATCCTGGATTATAATTTGGTCATTTTGCCAGGGCAGTTAGCTAAGGATAGAACTGAACTGTTATACTGAACCTGTTCTGCTGTACAGTAGCGAATCTTGGAATTTGAATTAACAAATTAGGAAGATCTTAGAGGCAGCAGATATGTTATTTCTGAGATGAATGCTACGAATACCTTAGACGTTTAGAGTAATTAATGACAATTATCTAGAAGAGGCTGATGAAAGTACGTTATACACAATTATAAGAAAGAGATAAAAGAATGGTGTTTGGTGATATAATCCAAACAGAGCCACCGGAGAACATATTGATGACTAGAATAATCAGTGGCAGAAGAGCAGGTACAGACTGAGAGAAATGAAGTTTCATGGTCTAAGTTGATGGCATGGGGGAATATCATTAGTAGAAGTGATCTAAAACACCAAAAACAAAGATCTGTGGAAAGGCATGAATGCCCATGCAACACTGCAGGGCACATAATAATCAGTAGCCCATGATTTCAACTGTCAATATATTAATAACATGCAGAACATAAGACTTTCCAGTTCCATCTCTATGCAAGAAGGCTGGTATATGATACACACTACTCTGATTACTGGTGAAGAGTGACATAATAGTCATGTATTCAAATATCTTTCAAGGCAGGGAATGTATTCACAGGCCTGGGCTTCCAGATTGATCCAGCCTAAAGCAGGTACCAGGAAATTTTCTAGGAAGTAATCATGGCTGCTGTGATATTGACATATCACCCATAAAGTGCTAAATGTCTACAATATGGGCTAGCACCATATACCCAAAACCCCGGTAAGGTTAACCTGGTGAACAAATGCCCGCAGAAGTCAGATGTGTCGGCCTAACGGCGCAAGAACGCAGCTCTGATGTAAACAGGCACAACGCAATCACGTCCGGAAAAAATAACTCCGGATGAATGCAGAAGCAGAAGAAGATACCCAAACACCTTATGTGGTTAAAAGGGGTCCTTTACTTTCATGTATTCAGAAGCAGAAGAAGATACCCAAACACCTTATGTGGTTAAAAGGGGTCCTTTACTTTCATGTATTCAGAAGCAGAAGAAGATACCCAAACACCTTATGTGGTTAAAAGGGGTCCTTTACTTTCATGTATTCAGAAGCAGAAGAAGATACCCAAACACCTTATGTGCTTTAAAAGGGGTCCTTTACTTTCATGTATTCAGAAGCAGCAGAAGCAGAAGAAGATACCCAAACACCTTATGTGGTTAAAAGGGGTCCTTTACTTTCATGTATTCAGAAGCAGAAGAAGATACCCAAACACCTTATGTGGTTAAAAGGGGTCCTTTACTTTCATGTATTCAGAAGCAGAAGAAGATACCCAAACACCTTATGTGGTTAAAAGGGGCCCTTTACTTTCATGTATTCAGAAGCAGAAAGAAGATACCCAAACACCTTATGTGGTTAAAAGGGGTCCTTTACTTTCATGTATTCAGAAGCAGAAGAAGATACCCAAACACCTTATGTGGTTAAAAGGGGCCCTTTACTTTCATGTATTGTCCCCAGCTAGGTTCACATCACATATTTGTTGAGTTAGAGGCAACCACTGTACCCTGAAGCCACCAAGGCAATGGACTTACACATCAGTTAAAATAGTGTGACATCAGTCATAAAAGCCATACATTACGAGTACACTACTTTGGTTGCCTACAGTTTGGAAAGAAACGGATGGGTAGGGAAAAAGTTGATGCCAGAATCTCATAAAATAATCACATAGCATATGTGAAGTTACTAGAATTGCATACTAACATGCACACGCAGTCTCTCTCTCTCTCCCTCACCCCCCCCCCCCCACCACACCCACCCACCCACACACACACACACACACACATATATATGTATGCATGCTTGCACATAAACTCACACAAGGAAACATACACATTAGAGTGTAATTCCGAATGAGTGAATGCCAACGTTGACTTCTGATGATACACCTGCTACTACTTCTACTGCACTGGACTGATATTTGCATGTGGATTAGCTTTCCCTATTAACAGTGTCCCCCGCCATCAGGTGAACCCACACCGACTTCAGAAGTACTTGTAAGTTATGTCCCCAAGATAAGGAAGAGAAGTCAACATTTTAGTCCAACTGACCAGTGTAGGGGTTAAACACGCTACCTTGGTATCATCAAACCAGATGTTTAAGAATGAACACTCTTACTCATTCAGCCATGCTGATCTGTTGCCTTGTTTAATTTTGCCGTACCTGCTGATGTACTTTTCAAACATTTGTAATAAAGCCATGGGTTGGGTTTCATTTGATCACACCTCATATATAAAAGAATGGGGCTCATGTCAAGGGAACATCAAGGAAGCAGAGATACACATCTGTATTTTCGAAAGAAGAAGTCTTAGATACACTATTAAGACCCCAGTTACAACTAATTCGATATAGTCGAGGGTTGAACAAGGCCATTCGTCTCAAGAAAAGCAAGCAAGCATGTCAAGGGAACATAAAGTGCTTCAAGAAATATAGGTCAATGATTTTTAATTACAGAGTTAAAATGAAACACTAAACAACTTGTAAACTTTTATTAGAAACACAACACATAAGAATCAAATTAAACAGATCACTTATTGCAAATGAACATTTTGACTCCATCATTATAATTTAAAACATTAATAACACTAAATGAATATCATACTCTAAAATAGTAAATATTAACAGAAATGTTATTTATAGGAATATTAAAAACAAATCGTCACAATCAAAATATTCGCCTCATCATCAAAATAATATTTAAAAAACAAACAAAAACTAATACCCCAAACTTACATTGTAATAATTGGTGCAACATGATCCAAATTTCCAATTAAAATGCACAGTTCTGTGATGCAGGCTGTGAGAAGTAAAGCTCTGACTGGTTCCCCTTTTTTTGTAGTGACACTGAACACTCTCAAAAAGGAACAACATTATCTTTTGCAATAGCTTGGAATAGCCTGGGAGCACCTGAGGATGTATAAACCATTGTGTGATTTAGGTCAGTGTGTTAGTTAATAGGCGAATATCATATGGCGATTAGTTAGTTATTGACCATTTCAATGAAACTCTTGAATAAAATTTCCTTTTCTACGCAGATGAACAAAAGGTCAACAAATATTGCTAACAACAAACTGAAAAGTAGCAAACTTGAAACACGATCTCAAGCTCAGAAGAAAGACAATGAGAATTATTGAAGAGAAAAAAAAAGCAAGAAGTAGTGCTGTTAATGTAAATATGTATTTATTTTCAATCACAGTTAGCAAGGAATGTAAATAGCTTATTTTCTCTGCCTTAGAGCCAGAAGTGTTGACAATGAGCCTGTTAAAATCTTTTAGCTTACTTATAGGGAGAGCAATTACATACCATTTATAACTCTTTTATTTCAAACCATTTCTGCAGCACAAAAAAATATAAAATTACACAATGAACTACCATAATTGCATGCTGGATAGGTTTATAGAGGCTCAGATGTCCACCTCAGAATTTCTACATGTGTCGATAGCTAATCAGTTTTCTTGTGTCCATTACAAAGCCTTCAAGTCAAACAAGCCCCTGTCTTGATACCAATGTCTCTCATCCCGGACAGGGCTGTTGACTAACTCATGTGATCAAAATCGGACACTAATGTGGACTCAAAGCTTGACAGGAAGACACACTTACGAATTGCTGAATGCTCCAACAAGAACAAGAAATGATGAACATCCCTTGAAATAAAGAAAAAAAAAAATTTCTGAGCATAAAACTTGGAAAGGCTTATTTTACTCTAAAAGAAGGTCAACTGTGCTGAATATCAGAAGTATGATAATTTAGGAGCATTGTTCCTGGAGTGCAAAATATATGAACTCCAAAGGATACCAGTAACTGAATCTGGAATGAAAAAAATATGAACTTCAAAGTATTCCAGTAACTGAATATAAGGCCCACTTCAATATGCCTATGACAATAGAAAACACATTATAGATATATTCCTAAATAAAGGAAAGATTAAACAATATATCACATGAACAAAAATCCCCTTATAGAGGGTCAATTTTGTAAAGTAAAACACTAATAAGTTAAGTCACTGATTGATAAGCTGTAACTATACAGGCAAGAATGAAGATAGCATAGCATTAATATCTCAGATTTCTGAAAGAAATGATTATATAATCTACACAATATAAAATAGCAAAATATACATTAAAAAAAAACCATATAAACATCCATCATATGAAATAGCAATAGACATATTATATCTCAATTATAGCCCTGAAGAGTTGAACAAGATACAACAGGCATAAATACAACGTAAAAGGATATTATTTGTATAAATACAATACAACATAAAATAGCATATCTGATACAAGGTTGAAGTTGTTGCATATCCTTTACAGGATGTAGCAGTCAACCCCAGCATTTTTTGGCTATTCGTGATTCCTGGGCAAGTTTACATTCAATAGTTTGCCATTGCTTTCTGAACGACTGGCACCCATACCATTTCATAAAAAAACCAATGTAAGCGATCTGCTGCCAAATCGCCCACAGCCGTGATTTTAACGCGGGTAGGCAGGATTACGATGCGTCCGTAACACCTTCACCACGGAGCCCGCCACTGTAGGATACAAAATAAAACAGGCAAAAACAACCCAGAAGTAAATGATAGTAGTAGTCTGAAAATCAAAACGAAGTCAGCGCATACTGGAACAATCCTGCCATTATTGCTATGTGGATGGGGTACATTTTTGTACACTATAATACATAAACAAAAAGAATTAACCTGTAAATATTTAGAAGCAAAGCAAATATTTCAAATGAAATGTCTACAATTGAAGAGATGTAATATGGTGCAAAAACACACCTGTAAGGCTCTGAAGTCCAGCGCCCAGGGTTGAAAGGAAAGACCCAATAATGATGACCCACTCATGGGGCCAGGCTATCATACCAATGATCAAGGCTCCTCCTATACTGTCACCATACCTGGGTGGAGAACATGTTGAAATAAAAATATGAGAAAGGAAGACAAGAACAAAATAACTAGTTATAAAGAAATGATAACTAACACTAGTCGCCATGTGATTAGTAGTAAAATTACCTTAAGCTTAATACACATGTGTGCTCTAGATGAACAATTTCAGTTTCATTTCAGCAGTTTTAACACACATACACACACCAGTGTCTGTGTGCACATGCCTAACTGACTGTCTGTCTGCTTGCGTGCGTACGTGCGTTTGTTGCTGCATGAAGGAAGACTCATACATGTGTGTGTGTGCATGCGTGCATGCTTGTGTGTGTGTAATTGCTTGTCCTTTGCACGACATTGCAATCACCTCCACCCCTTATGGATTGTTTATAATTTATTCGGCAATTTTTGTATTCAGTAGTTTGCCATTGATTTCTGCACATCAATTTTAAGCGCACCTCTCAGCGATGTGATCTTATATATATATATATGTTATGTTTATATAATATAGAATAAAGTTAAAAATGACTAAATCATGCTGTTGTCATAAAAAGAATACTGCAGATGATTGCCGTCTATTTATTTACTATAATGTCATAAATTTACGTATCTATTTATACCATCTAAACACACACATAAAAAGCAACTTACTTGTCTCTCATAACATCTCCCTCAATGCAACCAGCAAAGAACAACACACAAGAGAGATCTTAAACGTATAGGAAAATAAAACACACTCAAATGGTAGTTGAGCACACTTTGTTTCACTAGCTGAAAAAGAAAGTTCCATAATAGCAACTGCTGCCAATTGGAGTGTGACACGTTAGGCCTTCATATATTCTAGTCCATGACATATGATGTAGAGTGGCCAGTTCCCTTTCTCATCACTTCTCCTTCTCAGACAATTTCCAGATATTCTAAAAATGGTACGCTACCCATTTCTATGAGTCAAAGTTTGACCCCCTGAGCCATACTGGTCTGAGAAAGTAATATGGCCTCTGCTGGGTTTGAACCTGTATGACTGTCTTGGTAGACAATACTCTAACCACTATGCCATTGCAGCGAACTAGCTGTATCTATATCGCTATCCTTTGATGTTTTCCACTCCTGGACCATGAGAGTTTGATTTATTAATACTGTTATACGAAGATCATTGTCTGTTATGTCTCATTGCGTATGTATTTCTTGGTTTTCATAGTTGAGAAATGCATGAAATATTATTGCCAAATCTGTTGTGCATCAGAACAGTGTCACACAATTATATATTGCATATACAGATTGGTATTATTTTTTTATTTTATGTATTATTTTCATTTTGCTTATTTATGTTTTTATTTCTCTCTCGTTATCTCTCTCTCTCCCCCTCCCCCACAAACGAATGCACTATCACGCGCGCGCGCACACACACATGCACGCGCGCGCGCGTGCAGGCACACAACACATCCATTCACACACACATTCATGCACATATATGAGCAAAAATGTTTCAGTTTTTATTTAACACACACGCGCGCGCGCGCCCACACACACACACACACACACTCTCTCTATGACATTCGACTGTCATGCCATCTACAAGAGGGCTGGGGAACATACTGAGAACCCATATGTGGGAATCGGCAGGAGTTCTTGAAACTCAGAAGGAAGACCAGCAAAACTCAACATTCTATTTTTTCTTGCACACCCTTAGTAATTTAACTCTGTTACACCTAATCAAAATGCAGTGAAAACTGTGGTTCTGCCATACGAATTTCAATGTGTAAAAACCTGATTTTCTGGACTGCACTAATCAGACCATCAGCACAATTTTCTGGAGACCTGTGGAGGTCATCGCTGGGGCTACAGAGTTCATACTTTGTGCGATGCTCTTGCCATTCTGGTGGAGAAAAAGGAAGTAGAGATTAGAAGGAAGTTGAGACTAGAAGACACTTTTTTTTTTTTTTTTTTTAAGCATATTCTTTTTACAGGACTTAGCTGTCAACACCAGCATCTTTCAGCTGTATGTTGATCTCTTGACAAGATTACGCTCAGTAGTTTGCCATTGCTTTCTGAGCGGCCAGCTCAGTATCCCGCAAGTCACGAGCAGGGGTCGAACCGCCTCAGCTCTCGCTCTGCTACGAGACTCTGTGTGACAAACGGGATTACAGAGAGAAAGTGTTGTAACCCCACAGCCAGAGAGACCGGCAGAAGACACACTAGACAACATAAAATTTGAAAGCTATAGTTACCGACCGGGATCAAACCTGTCGCCTCCAAATGACGACGGCGCCTCGCTGCAGGAACAAGTGTACTTCGATGTACGACCAACTAGACACTTCCCATAGGTTCCCCCCATTGAAGAGAGAAAGACTGAGCCAGATGTGATAAAACCCAGTGCAGTGGGCTCAACCCTTTCATCTTTAATCTTTCTTCCACAGAGTTAATAGGTTGTTTTTTTTTTTTGCATATCCTTTACAGGACATCGCTGTCAACACCAGCATCTTTCAGCTGTATGTTGATTTCTTGGCAAGATTACGCTCAGTAGTTTGCCATTGCTTTCTGAGCGGCCGGCTCACATACCCCATAAGTTACCGATGCGATTCGAACCACTGCTGATTCTCACTGTCATCACGTTACCTACGAGAGTATACGAGATTACGGAGAAAAGTCGCTAACCTCTAAGCCAGGAAGCCGGAGTTAATAGGTTAGTCTACATTTAAAGGACCATAACTAAGAGATAAGTAGAGCAAATAATGAGCAAATCAAAGGAATAAGAACAGTAGGCAATCAAGATAAAAGTAATACATAACTGGTTGAGTTTTAAGTCTGGGGCAGTTGATAGATACAATTGATCGTTCACTGCGACTACAGTCAAATGATGCTGTGAAGGAAGAGAAGACCACTCTCATATTTGGAGTAAACATTACCTCAGGAAGGAGATTTACCTTATTATTACGAAGAGTAACATTAAACATAGAATGGTTTTCAAATAGCAATTGAAACTTACTAGTACACGACTGCAATGCAAATCATGTAATGACATTAATAATCAATACAAACATACATTAAGAAAATGGCTAAAGACAGATAACACTGGAATGAATTGATTAGAAAGTTTAACGACCAGCCCAAGGTTTGAAATATTTGATGATGATGATAATGACAAATTTTTAGTTTGAATTGAGGCGTTTCATGGTTAGATTATTTTTAGATAGTATAAGATTTATGTATTGTAGCTACATAAGTGAAGTGATGTGGAAAGGGCTCTCTGGGATTGACTGGAAGGTGCAGCAAGCCAGACCAGAGGATCCACATCTGGAGAAGTTATTCAGCGGAGGTTCTAGATGACTTTCAATACTTCGAAGAAAATGCAGGTGAACAATTAATCCGACTGCCACTGGTACTATCAGCATAAGAACCCTTCATTGGCTACTGAAGAAAGGGGCGGAGTACATGTGGAAATGTTCCGAGTGCAATCATGTTGATTCTTGAATTCATACATACACAAATAAGTTCTGCCACATGTTGAAAAGGATACAAACTAAGGACGTGGTTGTGCAAAGCGCAATGTTCCAACTGGATGATTTCTGCGTCATCTGCAAGTCACCAGATCTGTTGGATCCAGCCATAATGCATGTCACAAGACAGATACCGTAGATACTGATCAACAGATAATCTATTCCAGACCAAGACAAATATGTAGATTACTTATTCAAACGATAATATCTCCAAAACGCAAATGAGTAGATTACTTATCAGCCAGTAATATATCCCAAGACAAATAAGTAGACATTACTGATCAGAACAGATATATATCACACGACAAATAAGTAGATTACTTATCGAAGAGGCGGAGCGAACGGGTGGGGTAGGGAAGGAGAAGAAGAGAAAAAGAAGGGACAGAAGGGAAAAAAAAAAAAAAAAAAAGAGCGAGAAAGCGGGATGGAGGAGTAAAGGGTCGGTATCTAACTGATAGTGGTAGGGGGGAAAGAGGGGTGAGGGGAAGGGGAAAAGGAGGTTCGGAGGAGATAGTTATTTGATTGAGTTCGTGGTATGTAGGAGGAGTAATCACGAATCGATATATGATCACAAGACACCTAGTAATTAATTATTCAAACATAATATGATAGTCCAAGACAATAGTAGAATTACTGTGAAGAACCAATATATATCACAAGACAAATTGTAATGCCTTATAGAACAGAATATATATCACAAAGACAAATACGAATTACTGTCAGACAGATATATATCACAGGCAAATAAGTGATTACTGATTCAAGAACAGATAATATTCACAGACAATAAGAGATTACTGATCAAAACAATATATTATCACAAGAAAAATAAGTAGATTACATTATCAGAACAGATAATATTCACATACAAATAGTATATTACTATATCAGAACAGATAATATATCACAAATATCAATTGTAGATTCTTATCATAACAGATAATATATCACAAGACAAATGGTAATTACTGTCAGAACAGCTAATATATCACAAGACCAATAAGTAGTACTTATCAGAACGTAATATATCAAAAGACAAATTAGTATAAGATTTACTTATCAGAAAGATTAATTACTTCCAAGACAAATTAGTAGATTACTTATCATAACAGCTAATCTATCACAAGACAATATGTAATTACTTATCAGCAAACGTAATTATCACGGCAAATTGTAGATTTATGATTCAGGACGATATATATCACAGGCAAAATAAGTAGATTACTGATCAAACAGATACATGATATAACAAGACAAATAATAGATTACTGATCAACAATAATATATTCACATAGTACAAATAAGTAGATTGACTGATGCAGAACATTATATAATCACACAAGACAAATTAGTAATTACTTATAAGCACAGAATAATATATCACAAGACAATAGGTAGAATTACTGATCGAACAGATAATCTATAACAAGACGAATAAGTCAGATACTGATCAGAACGATAATATAAATCACAAGGCAAATAAGTAGATTACTGATGAACAATAATATTCCAGGCAAATAGTAATTACTGTCAGAACAGATAATATATCACAAGACAAATACGTAGATTACTATCGACAGATAATAGATCCAAGACAAGTAAGTAGAGTAATTATCTCTCCAGCTAATATATCATCAAGAAAAATAAGTAAATACGTATCAGAACAGATAAGATATCACAAAGAAATTGTGATTACTTTATCAAAAGGTAATATATCACATAGGCAATAAGTAGATTACGGATCGGAACGTAATATATCACAAGCATAAGTTAGATTACTTATCAGAAGATATATTCACAGACAATTAAGTAGTATTTTTTAAAAACTTTTTTTATCCAGAACAGATAATATCTCCAAGCAAATAGTAGATTACTTATCGACAGCTAATATATCACAAGACAAATATGTAGATTACTTATCAGAACAGATAAATATTCACAAGACAAATATGTAGATTCTTTCAAACAGGTAATATATCACAAGCAAATTATTAGATTACTTATCAGAACAGTAATATTCCCAAGACAAAAAGTAGATTACGTATCACAACCCCAAAAGAATACTCTATCACAGACAACTGAAGTAGATTACTGATCAGCAACAGATAATATATCACAAAAGACAAATAGTAATTAACTGTCAGAACAATAATAATCACAAGACAAATAGTAGATTACTTATCAGAACAATAATATATCACAAGTACAATTAATAATTACTGATCAGAACGATAATAATATCACAATACAAATGAAGGAGATTACTTATCAGACAGATAATATATCACACAAGACAAATGGTAGATTACTTCTCAGACAGATAATAATATCACCAGGCAAATAAGTAGAGTACTGATCAGACATATAAGTAGACCACAAGAAAATAAGTGATTACTTACTCACAACAGATAATATATCACAGACAAAATAAGTAGATTACTGATCAGAAAAGATAATATATCAAAAGACAAATAAGTAAGATTATGATCAGACAGATAATATATCCACAAGACAAATGTTAGATTACTTATCAGGAATCAGATAATATTCCAAGGCAAATCAGTAGATTACTTATCAACAGATAATATATCCCAGAAAATAAGTAGATTACTTATCAGAAAGATAATATATCACAGACAAATAAGTAGTATTACTGATCAGAACAGATAATTATCACAAGACAAATAAGTAGATTTACTTATCAGACAGATAATATATCACAGACAAATAGTAGATTACTGCTCAGAACAGGAATAATATCTCACAGACAAATAAGTAGATTACTTATCAGAACATATATATCACAAGGCAAATGGTAGATTACTGATCAGAACAGATAATAGAATCACAAGGCAAAGGAGTAGATTCTTCTCAGAACGATAATATATCACAGACAAATAAGTAATTACTGGAGCAGAACAGAGAAGTTATACAAGACAAATAAGTAGATTCTGATTCAGAACAGATAATTATCCAAGACAAATAATAATTACTTATCCAGAACAGAAATATATCACAGCAATAGGTAGATTACTTATCAGAACAGATAATATACAGGTAAATGATTAGATTACTATCAGAACAGATATATAGCACAATACAAATAAGTAGATACTGATCAGAACTGATAATTTATCACAACAATTAAGTAGATTACTTAGCGAACAGATACATATATCACAAGACAAATAATGATTTACTTAGATCGACAATAATATATCACAAGACAAATAAGTTGATTACTGATCGAAACAGATAATATATCACAAGACAATAAGTAAGATTACTTATCAGAACAGATATATATCACAAGTCAAATAAGTAGATTACTGATCAGAACGATACTATATCACAAGACAAATAGTAATTCATGATCAGAACAGACTAATATATCACAAGACCAATAAGTAGATTATTATCAGAACAGATAATATATCACAAGACAAATAAGTAGATTATTATCAGAAACGAATAAATTCACAAGACAAATTAGTAGATTACTTATCCAAAACAGATAATATATCACAAGGCTACATGAGTAGATTACTTATCAACAGATATTATCACAAGGCTAATGAGTAGATTACTTATCAGAACAGATAATTATCACAAGACCAATAAGTAGATTAATGATCAGAACAGATAATATATCACCAGACAAATAAGTAGATACTTATCAGAACAGATAATATATCACAAGACAAAATAAGTAGATCTGATCAGACAGATATATATCCAAGACAAATTAGTAGATTACTTATCAGAACAGATAATATATCACAAGACAAATATGTAGATTACTTATCAGAACAGATAATATATCACAAGGCAAATAAGTAGATTACTGATCAGAACAGATAATATATCACAAGACAAATAAGTAGATTACTTATCAAAACAGATAATATATCACAAGACAAATAAGTAGATTACTGATCAGAAAAGATAATATCATCGGACACAAGACAAATAAGTAGATTACTGATCAGAACAGATAATATATCACAAGACAAATAAGTAGATTACTTATCAGAACAGATAATATATCACAAGGAAATATGTAGCATTACTGATCAGAAACAGATAATATATCACAAGGCAAAAGGGTAGATACTGATCAGAACAGATAATATATCACAAGACAATAAGTAGACTACTGATCAGTACAATGAATATATAACAAACAAATAAGTAGATTACTGATCAGAACAGATAATATATCACAAGACAAATTAGTAGATTACTTATCAGAACAGATAATATATCACAAGACAAATAAGTAGATTACTGATCAGAACAGATAATATATCACAAGACAAATAAGTAGATTACTGATCAGAACAGATAATATATCACAAGGCAAATAAGTAGATTACTGATCAGAACAGATAATATATCACAAGGCAAATAAGTAGATTACTTATCAGAACAGATAATATATCACAAGACAAATAAGTAGATTACTTATCAGAACAGATAATATATCACAAGACAAATTAGTAGATTACTTATCAGAACAGCTAATATATCACAAGACAAATAAGTAGATTACTATCATAACGATAATATATCACAAGACAATATGTAGATTACTATCAGAACAGGAAATATATCACAAGGCATAAGTAGATTACTGATCAGAACAGAAATATATCACAAGCAAATAAGTAGATTACTTATCAGAAAATAATTATCACAAGACAAATTAGTAGATTACTTATCAGAACAGATAATATAAGCACAAGACAAATAAGTAGATTACTTATCAGAACAGATAATATATCACAAGACAAATAAGTAGAATACTTATCAGAACAGAAAATATATCACAAGACAAATAAGTACGTTCCTTATCAGAACAGATAATATATCACAAGACAAATAAGTACGTTCCTTATCAGAACAGATATTCTGAATTAATTGATACACTTGTTATTCATCACCATGTGCCTTGCCAAGCCAGAGGATGTAGGCATTCATGCATCTCCACAGACCTCAGTCTCTGGTGTTCTGGATCAATTGTATTCATGATATTCCTCCATGACCCCTTTCCAAAGTCCCTCCAGCATGATTTCCATCAGTCCACTTCCTCCACAGGTCAATGATTTTCAATGTTTCTCTTCTCATTACAAGACAAGACACTGCTTGTCTCCTTGTATTTTAATATAAAGGCAAATTTAGGGCGGCTGCGTGGTCTCGAGGTATGGTGTCCTCCTCAAGTGCTGGAGGTCCCGGGTTCAAGCCCCAGATGCCGGGATTTTTTTTTCTTCTGTGATTCTAGTAATAAATTTCCTCTGGTCTCTGGGTAGTGAGATTGGACGCCCATGTGTAAAATATCCCTTGGCAGTTGGAAATCGTAAAAGAGTAGCCTAACGGCGCTGCATGGGCAAAATTTCCAGTTAAAAATCTACCCAAAGTATTTCAGGATCGTCGCCAGTGCTACGGAGTTCGTGCACTGAGCTGACTCAGGTTTGAGTTTTCCAGGAGAACGGAGCACTTATGGGTTACACCCGTGTGCCGTGATGTTAATCCATCACCTTAACTAAAGGCAAATATAAGGAGACAAATGTCCTGTTGTAATTTCATTAGCCTTTTCCAGGCATTAACTGTTAATTACTCCGGCCATCCAAGACATTCACAACATATAGGTCTCAGAAATAACATCTCCAAACTTTTCCTGATTTGTTTCTTTCATGTAGCATGATTCACTGCCATACAGCAGACTAGTTCCTGTATAACATTTTAGTATTCTATGAATTATAATTAGTAATGCTTCTAGTTAACTCTCTGGTGTCTCAACGTAGTGATTTCATTCCACACACATGCTATGTATGACTTCATGTAAACAATGCCACCTCAAAAAACAGCAATCATACTGTAGAGAACACACGACTGTACTTGAATGATAGAATATCTTTAAAGATACTGCACAAATAGACCAGATGTTGCATCTTTTATAGGATGTTATGTTCAGAAATGCTTGCCTGTTGGCCCGGAGGTCATGGAATTGAATGTTACAATTTTCATCAAGGCAGATCTTTACAACTGACTTTGGCTTTTATGTACCCAGTTTAAAAATGGCTACCAGGAAAGTCTTGGGACGTGAAAGTGGCAGGCGTGATATTGACCACATCACCCCTGGAGTATCAATTTGTCTATAAAATTATTGTGGGGGAATAGCACCATATACCTAATACACATCAAGGACGATTGCTGAACTAACTGGTTTTGCATTATGCAGTAATATGTGTGATTGTGTGATATTCACTGGCACAGGAACGGAGCATAATGGGGATGACCCGTTGCTGTGAAGTTGGAAGTGCGACTAACTAACTAACTAATGTGTGAAACTGCTGCTTTTCTAGTGACTGCCGCTTCCATCGAAGATGGACTGTAATTTTAGTGGCGGCCTGTTGTATAGGCATTCTGGCAGCAGGATTATGCAAATTATGCAATTACGCCTGTGCGTACTATTAGTTTGTCGGGACTGCATGGGACAGTGAGGAGCATTTTGTGTGATATTCACTGGCACAAGAATGGAGCATTATATGGTGATCCTTTGCCATGAAGTTGGAACCATGACTAACAACTAACCAACGACTACCTAAGGAAAGTAAAAAGGTCCTTTACTTTCACATGTTTGAAAAGATTTACTTTTCAGATATAATATTTTCAACTTAAACCTGCTCACTGTTGCCTCATTATGTCCTTTGTAGTCGTCGTTTTAGTTTATACAAACACCTCACTAATTGAATATTCATAATATAACTGGAACTATTAGTGTTGGAACTCTTCGCTGGCTGCTGAGGATGGGGATGGAGCGCTTATGGGAATGTCCCTAATGCTGTGATGTCGGTTCCTACATCAATCAATCAATCAGTCAATCAATCAATCAATCAATCAATCATAATATAAAACACCCATGTGTACTTACCAGTGACAGAGGGGAAGTAAATAGCTAGCAAGATCATAAAGGATGAAGTTAGATCTGCAAGAATCTCCCCTCTTTTCTCTGAGCCTTTAGAATTTGTTCCAATGACATCACCCTCATTAGTGTACCTACTCTTGATGTTTCCTGTCATAATAAAGGTTATAGTTCTTTTAATGGGCATTAAAATACACTTACAAGATGTGAACAATAATCAAATAAATGCAACAATATTCAATAATATTCTATGTAATTATAAACATAACATTATTTACTACTTTCAAATTATCATTACTTTTTAATTTCTACACCTTCCTCTTTAACCTTACTGTAAGTGTTTGCAATTATTTCCAAAGTGAGTCTTTACACAAGGTTTATAATGTGGTTTTTAAATACACAATTTATTATATTCTTGTTTACATTTCTTTCTTTAGCAGGATATTTGTAAGTGTTTTTTAAAAAATAGAAAACAAACACCAAGCAAAATCTGCTAGTGTCTCATTTGAAAAGCTTGTCTAACCACCTTAGTTACGATAATTCTCCCATGAGTCGTGGGACAGGGACTATATTCTGACTGATTAAAAAATATTCACCCTATCTGTAGAAAGGAAACTGATTATAATATGCTGACAGTGCTTCAGGAGAGCAAAATAAATATGGATGCTGCATACACGTTAAGCCATATTTAGACATTAACATTTCAAAAGTTGTATGCACTTCCTACACTGATATTTCTGCACACACACAATGAAAAGACTAGGTGTATGGCTTTTTAATTATTGTACGATGTTTAATGGTGCACCGCTGTATACCTGTTTTCTCTGCAGACATTCTGGAATTAGGTTTAATCTGAAGCTGTGGACACAGTTAAGGGCCACAGGTTGATAAGAGAAAAATCATTGATGACTCAGGCAGAGGATACAATCAGAAAAGTATGCATGTTTGAGAACATTGGGAGTGCATATGAGTGGGTCAGAATGCAAGAAGAAAAGTGAGAACTTTGCAGTCATAATCATATTGGACATGGAGTGCAGGGATTGGCTTGCAGGCTGCGCTGAATGGAAGGTGCAACAATTGATTTACAACAATTTGCGCACACATGATGTAATCATCTACACAGATGGCCCTGTGGTAAGAGGTGAAACTGGTGCTGTTCTCAGACCATGCAGAGGAAGATGCCCCTCACAGTGATGGAGTGGTTTAAAGAGGCAGACATAGAACTAACAGAGTGGAAAGCAGTGAGTTCTAGAATAATGGCAGCAGTATTAAACACCACAAAAAAGGAAATATTATTGTTAAACAGTGTTATAGAGCAACAAATGACAGTGATGAATCATTAAATGATAAATTTTACATGCATCTTCAAAGTACTGTAGGTAATAAAAGAAATGGCAATATCAAAAGTTTGATGGGTGACCTGAATGGAGAGCTTAGCTGGAGTTGGTTAAGGACCTCTGCTCTCCAGGGGGATAAAAGACAGAAGAAGAAGTGCCGACCCATGTAAACAGCACAGCATTTATTGTGTGTTTTCATGATTAGATAAATAGGATAGACTCCAAAATGATGAATTAGTGGCTTGGACATCTCATGAGAATGAAACCTTATCAACCACCAAAAAGAGCTTACAACCAAAAAGAATTGGATATAGAATCAGACGAAGACTAAGAAAATGGATAGAAAACCTTATGGATACACTAAATAGACATGAATATGCTGAAGCCAAGGCAACACAACTGGTCCTGGATGAAAACTTAGGAATCCTTCATCCCTGTGATTATTGACAAGTGTGGAATAGGAAGCAAGTATTTTGCAGAACATTACTTTCATGACAACCCATTGGAAAGACTCTCAAACCATGACCATGTTCCCCTGCTTCACTGATTTTCATGCCTAGGATGTCTTTAATCTCCTCTGTCCACCATAACTTTGACCATCCCCTGCCTCGTCTTCTAGGAACCACACCTTCCATTAATGATCTCTCTAAACTATTGTGATGTTTAATGTGGCGAAAGTATTTTAGTTTCTAAGACATGCTACTGATTATGAGCCAGTTTTCTTTGAATTGCATACAAACTGTCAGTATTTTTCTACTTCTTGAACTGTATTCTAAGAAATATTCTGTAACATTGAAGTTGAAAAGATAAAAGAACATACCAAAGAGACAATAACACTATATTACTAGGTGTACAATCTTAAGAACATATTTTTTCTATGCTTTTTAACTTTTAAAGGGTATGAGAGTTTTACATTTTTGGTGGATAATTGTAATCTCTCTTTCAGTTGTTACAAATGATGTTAGTGTTTGTTGGAATTATTGAAAGTTATATATGGGATGTTTAAAAATTATAGCTATAAAAACAGTTAAACAAATAAAATTGATAACAATCATCGGCCATGAATACTGGCCTTTAATAAAATATGTTTGTAAATATCTTCCCAAAACACTGGCCTACTGCCTTTTAAGAATTAAAGTAATAATTGTTTCCATGTATAGTATTAGTAGTCGCCCTTGCTCAGAGTAAAAATAGCCTGACACATTTTACACTTTGTTTAGTATAAAAACTGTGTTTAAATTGATACCTATCAAAGTAAATAAAAGTGTATAATCTGATAATCTGAGACACATAGGTTAGAAAAATCTAGTTGAAATAACAATTTGTAGCTCACTCATAAAAACACCACTGGACAGGCCCGGAATGGCTTTCACAACCCTAGTGTGAACATTGGGGTCATTGAAGTAGTGGCAGCTCTCACTGCTGTTGTCATCTCCACAGTAGTGTTGGTATATTGGTCCTGACTCATTCTTATGACAGAAGACTGAACCATTCAGCATGACTGATTCCTGAGTGAGCAGTCTATCACCAAGATAGCACACCCTGTTATAGTGAAAATATGCACAAATCAATAAATACTAACAAACATGATGATACTGCAGTCTGGGAAACAAGAGAATGTTTGAACTTGGCAGATAAGGCCATATTTAGACACATAGATTACATAAAAACATTGAGATACTACAGGGTGCATTTTTAATGACTGCAGTGTTTGTAAATATTGCCGGTCCAAGTTTTGTATTTACCTAGTATGTTGCATGAACTTTACAGAGCGTGAATACAAAACTTGGACCAGCAATATTTTCAAACACTGCACAGTTATTAAAAATACACCCTAATTACTATGGATAAAGCTTTCTGAGGATTAGAAATTGCCAGATAATCATGAAAACATTAGCACAGTTGGTAAACATTCATCATCATGATATTAGTAAGTCCAAAGACTGGTGTTGAGATTGTTTCATTGTGTCATTACACTGTTCCCTCCTTTCATCAGTTCTTTTCAGTTCAGCATAAGTTTGAAACCCAATGCCTCTGCATGACTGTGTGGTGTAGTTGTTTCTTAAGTATCTTATTTTTATTTTTTCTTGGGTTTGCCCTCATTATTTTCAGTAGTAGATATGTCTACTGTTGTAAGATGTGATGAAGCCAAGATGGATACTACATCACCAGATTTAAACTTTTACCACAAAGAGAATGTTTTCTATTATTTCCTGTTTGTCAAATCAATAAATACTAACAAACACGATGATACTGCAGTCTACCCTTTTGGTATGGGTTTCCCCAGCATTCACATTTAACCTACTGTGGATACAGACTAAATGCTCACCAGCCATATTATGACAGGCATACCTTGTGATTACCAACCTGGCAAGCTGTTAGTATCACATAATATAATGTAGGTCAGCATGGCGAAAGGATAAAGAAAACCCGCTCTTAACAATTTCCAATGTGCTGAAGCTGAGGTAGCGGGTTAAACCTCTACACTAGCCAATAGGACTAAAATATTGACTTGGGGATGTAAATTACAAGTAACTCAGAAGTTGGTGTAGGTTGGCCTGATGGCAAGGGACACTGGAAATAGAGAAAGCTAATTCACATGCCGGTCTCTCTCGCCGAGGGGTTACACCACTTTCTCCATAATCCCGTTTATCAATCAGAGTCTCTGTAACATGGCTGACATTCTCGAACAGTTGCAGACATTTGCATACAACGCTGCAGACAACGTTGCAGCGGGCATTTCTAAGAAATGCCATTTCACGCGGTTTTGTTTATCATTTCTTTAAAAGGCGACGCATATCGTACCGCTCGAACAAAGGGAAATGAATCGCATAGCTCAAAATAGATAAGTTAGCGGGGCTATTAAACCCGGGGGCTAAGCCAGAAATCGGCACTTGAATTTTGAATCTCCATCAAGTCAAGATGTAGTTGTTATGAAGTGATTGTTACCTAACTATGCCTTCAGTGTGCTATGGTAAGCTAATAAATCTTTTTGAATGTAATACCTGTATTTTATGATAAATAGAATATATGTATTTGATATACATTTTGTTGAAGATGATAACAACAAAATTACTTCTGGAAAGGATAGCCTGAATTTCGATTCTGCAGAAATAATGTCTATACCACTCCTACTGGTTCATATGCTTACAGTGTTATATTGCTATGATTACTAGTCTATCTTAAGTGAAGAGTATTCACTATCAATTGCATTCTGAATGCAGAAAAATCTGTTCACTCTGATTTCGTATCTGAACCAAGATTCTCTAGAATTAGGGAACTGTCTTTGCTAAGACATTTAGTGAACACTTGTGTACTCAAGGGTGCATTCTTATAATTCATACATGTAAACCTACATATCGTGTCTGAATCATGTTGTGACCTGTTTAAAGAATAGGCAGGAAAATTGGTGTGATGGTTTTGTCTATGAGTATGATCTCATAGAGGACGAGAAGTGGATACCCTATATGTGTTCAGATAACTTGTCGCATCAGCATGTCATGTTAGCAACGCCCATTGTGGGGAAGCATAAATGACCACTGAGTTTATGTTCAGTTAAATCGTGCAGTGTTTGATGCAATAAGAAGAATGAGAGAACCCCCCCCCCCCCCCTCTGTACAAGAGGGAAATGGGTAGAGGGAGATCCATAATCCGTGGGTAATTACTACATTATTCTGGAGCAAGATTATATGTGTTCTCTCATAAATACGTGGTTCCCAAGGCAATGGGAGAGTGTGTATTTCGTGATGTTTTTGTCTTGTAGGGGTCGTAGTGTCTGATCGTGACATGTTGAACGTCAGTAGATTGTATTAGTCACGAAAACCCCAGACCAAACATACGGCTAGGGTACAGACAATAACAACCCCCCCCCCCTCGCCAATCGGGTTAGGACAGCTTAATTCACAGAGAGAAAAGGTGGGGAAACGCCACCCCTTCCCCATTCCTGTATTTTTTTATGTTCTCTGTGTGTGTTTGTTCCAATGACAATTGATACACTGTCAAATATACATACGTTTTTTTTTTTTTTTTATCTTAAAGGCCCTGAAGGAAAGCACAGTTTTGCGAAGGGAAACATTGGCCTATAAAATATGGTAAAACAAGAGAGGCAAAACCAGACTGTGTGTGGAGAAAGTATTCCCAAATGGTACTCGAAAAGGGAAACAACTCATCTTATAATTTCCCACGACAGATGGGAAGGCAGTTCTCGGTTACCTCCTTTTGCATTTCTTGGATTTCTAGCATTTGTCAAGCAAACTAACAAGGAGTGGAACGGAAGTGGTCTTATATACCACTAAAACTCTGAAAGAGAATTCGTGTGCTGTGCAGCTTAAGACAAGAGCTAGTACAGAAGAGTGGATATTAACCACTCCTTTCGTCTGCAAAGTTCGGACTGGTAACACTCAAATTCTGTATGCGGTTATGAAGTCCAGCCTATATCTGGAACAGGACGGCATCTACATTGTATGCCAGTCGTACAAACACTGTTGGATCTACCTTTGCAGACAAACGAAGAGTAAGAACCTCACATGTGATTGGAAGTGCCGCTCGAATACTAACAACCCACATACAGAACGCCTTACCTAGTCCGGCTTCACAGTTGGTAGCAAGTGAGCTAAACAGCCATTGGTAGAATTACCATTTCAAATGCAGATTCACGTTAATCTCAAGACCTCTACAAGAGAAGAGGGGCCAAAGGAAGATGCCGACATCATCATCGTGTATCTACATCATCGCATAGCGGGAGAAAATCTTAGACAGTGCCTACGTCTATCTGTTATGTTCCACCCGCAATTGGATTACACACGCAATATTCCAGCATCCCCATTTCTTATAGATGATCCAGTCAGAGGAACTATAAGACAGTGATATATCAATTTGTAAGGTCCATCAAGAATGAGATTACCCCCCCCCCTCTTCGATGGAAAGCTTTATAGAAGAGACTGTTTAGTATCGTCCTATTGTGTTCGTATAATGGAGCTTAGGTTCAGTGAATTATCAAGCTCTGTGTTGGGTTGACAGTACCTCGTTCTTGAGTACAGGATTTTCCAACTCCAAAGGTTTTAATTAGGAGAACGATCTAAGGCCACAACCATGCACCAAGGAATTGACTGTTTTCCGTAGTTAGAGATGGGTTAATACATGTAATATGGTTTATGTGATGACATATATTACTGTATTTACTATAGATGGTTATTCTTGAGGCAAAACCATTCCAGATATTGGTGTTGATATTATGGTGGGAAATTGGTTGTGGGATCTGTGTTTTGTTGTTGTGGGATCTGTGTGTGCACAGGGTGTGCTACACAGAGGATGGTTTATTTTGTTATTATGTTTGTTGATTTAGGAAGGCAGAGATTTTAGAATGCACATAACCACTATGTTAAATCTATATTAAAAGCTATAGTTAGAACCAAGAGTTGTCCTTACTGTCTTGTGAAGGTTGTTACAACGTAATGTTATTGTGGTGATATATGTCACTGTTAATTTAAGGACGTGAGAGTTAATGTGGGGAGGTCGAACGCACTTGGCCTATTACTTCAGATAGAGGATCTTATTCCCTTGAAGGCTATGGCAACTGACCTGACTCTCAATATCTTCTCCAGGTGATTAGTCTTATTAGGGTGATTTGGACTGTGATCTACTTCTACCTAGTCTCATCCTTATGAAAATAGAGCTGTAAGTCTAGTTGTCTGGAGAATACAACAAGGAAGAGGCCTCGAAAAACGTATCTAAAATCTTGGATCCAGGCACCATATACCCCTAGGCACAAAATTCAGATATTCTATAATAATACCTTCTCACAGTCTCGTAGCGGGCGAGAGCTGAAAGCGGTTCTACCCCCGCTGGTGACTTGCGGGATAACTGAGCCGGCCGCTCAGAAAGCAATGGCAAACTACTGAGCGTAATCTTGACAAGAAATCAACAGACAGCTGAAAGATGCTGCTGTTGACAGCGATGTCCTGTAAAGAATATGCGAATTAAAAAAAAAAAAAAATCCACGCGCAAAAATAATCCAATTGCTGCGAGAAGTAGTAGCACTTTAATGACCCATGCGAGCCAACACAAAAAAAACAAAACAAAAAAAAAACCCAAAACAATGTAATTTAACAAAAAAGAAAGAAGCAAATAAGCAAACTGTAAGAACATTACAATGACTAACTATCATGTTAGGATATGTAAGTAAGTAAATAAAGTCACATGGGGCATATTGAACTAGACCCATATTTTAATAGACTAAATGGCAATCAGTGGGTGATGATGACGGTATCATGATGGTCACATTTACTGTCCAAGACATTTTCTGGTACCCAGTTTAGGCTGGGCTGACACGTTATGATATTTGCATTCATATAAACAACACAGGGGACTATGTCTCTGTCCTTCTCCCCACATCCCCACCCCAAGCCTCTGACATTGTTAAGTTGTGTTATTTTTAAATTGATCACTGGTCTTACATGCCTGGGGAACTTAGCGTTCTATAAAGGACCTCATTTTTGTCGCCTCTTTCTTTCTATGTTCCGAATTCACCATCCATGACTCACACGTTTACAGTAGGATGGCCAATGTATAACAGTTTAAGACACATCTTGTGACGTCTACAGACAATGAACTATTGAATCATCAACATCATCACGCTGAAAGTTCTTTACAGAATGTCACTCTCATCATTTTTGGTACTTCACCAGTTTCATGTATTTCCATGCTTATAACATCTGAAATGCCAGGTTTCTACCATCGCCCACTGCCTATCTTTCAAGATTCATGCCCTCACTGACTGTTCTTTCTAAACCCTTATTGTTCTTTCTATTGCATTTGTTGTGGCCGAAGTATTCCACTTTCTAAGACATGATACTATATATGAGCCATATTTCTTCGATGATCAGATTTTGTAGAATGTATTTCTTTTATCTTGATCCAAAGTATTCTAAGATTTTTTAAATGCAGCATTTAAGTTCAAAGCCTCAGTGTTCTTATTTTAGCATCTGTGAAATGGTCCTTTAATGCTTAATGAAAGGCTATGGTATTAATTTGTGATAGGTGCAGAAATTCAAGTATCTAGGCACATGATTAACATCAGATGGAAGATGTATCACAGAAATAGATCACAGAACAGGACAAGAAAAAAAATGTATGTTATAAAATGAAGAACATCTTAAACAATGAATCTCTGCCATTGGACAGGGAAAATAATTACTGCACTTTACATAGAACTAGCTTTTACATATGGATGTGAATCCTGGATATTTAGTAAATAAGCAAGAAATCCTTTGAGGCCACAAGGATGTGATTTTACAGAAGAGTGTTCAAAAATTAATTGGACAGCCAACATGAGCAATCTAAATGTTTTGAAAGACGCTGAAACACAAAGACTACAATAATCAGAAAGAGGCAGCCATCATTTTCTGGCCACATTATGAGAAGAGAAAACTTGGAACATGTGACAACCAGAACTATTTATGGAAGGAGTGATAGAGGAAGACAATGAGACAATATTCTTGAAAGTTTTGTGCGTGTCATGCCATGGACAGTTGTCAGCATGCCAGTGGATACATACTGTTGGAGATCGCAGAGGTAGAAAAGCATGACCTCCCATGTAAGTTGACAAGGTACTTGATTATAATAAAGAAATTGTAAATGATTCAGATTAATTTGTTGCTACAGGAAAGATACATGTTCTCAAAGTTGTTACTACATTTCTCTGCTGGTATTGTGTGACAGACTCTTTATGCTGCTTAACCTCTGCATTGCTATGCTAGTTTCCTTCTGACTTCTTTTGAATATCTGTTGGATAGGATCTTCTTTATCTTCTGAAATTATACCTTTACTGTAGTTGTTCGGTCTTATCGCTGTCTTGCTTTTCTATTTTCTGTTATTTATTCCTGATAGTTAAACCTCTGTACTTGTGTTTGCATTATCTCGTTTGCAGTACTTTGGATGAATATTTCATGCATCCCTTGATTGACATGTTTTTCACACTTAGACCTTTCCTTTAACTTTCAGTTAAACCTCTGTACTTGTGTTAGCATTGACTCGTTTGCCATACACTGTGGCTGAATATTTCTTGCAGCCCTTGATTGACACGTTGTTTACACTTAGACCTTGCCTTTAACTTTCAGTTGTCAGCGACTATGTAAATTAAAAGTACTAGCAGTCCGCCAATATAGACTAAATATAAGAGATACGGAAAGAGAGTGATATTTATTAATTCTGACAATTCATTAACACTTCTTGTTATTAGCACTGTATCTTTGACTCCTGATAATTTACTACACTGTAAAATATGTGTGTCATTTACAATATCACAGTGAAATTTCATGTTATCTTGAATGATTTACACACAAAATAAGCAGGAATCTTCGTGGCAAAGTGGTTATGCCGCCTGCCATGCGTACCGAAGCTTGTGGGTTCGATTCTGGACTATGTCATTCGGCACATGAGTGCAATCTTCGCGAGACTCCTGGGATGGCGTTGGAGGCAGGAGTTCGTGTTTTGTGCGACACTTTCGGTGGGTATCCCTGCGGAAAGAGACCAAGCCATATAGGATGACACCCAAAGCAAAGAAGTCGACACTCTTGCTTTTTTAAACCTTTAAAAACAAACAAAAAAACCACACACACACACACACACACAGACAGAGAGAGAGAGAGAGAGAGAGAGAGAGAGAGAGAGAGAGAGAGAAATAAATAAAAATATGTAAAGCATCAATCCTAAACATACTCAGCACTTCTCTCAGGGCTGGCAACAAAGATTCCGATGTAGATACACAGGATGGAGATAAGCACACAAGCTAGAGAAAATGCTGCAAACTTGCTGACAAATGCTACACCAATGTAGACCACAATTACGAGCAGTAGTAGCACTAATGTGCCATAGATACGGTAGCTGTGGAAAACATCTCCGAACTGGTTCATCTCCGGAGCCATGTATTTCTGGAAAGAAATATTAAGCCATATTGAAACTTTCTTTCTAGCTATTGCAATGGATGATACAAATTATAGTAATGTTAATGCATAGTATTTAAACTTATCTTTCTAGATGTTAGAATGAATGATACAATTACTGTCACACTATTGTATAGTTGTTATCATGTGAAATGGTGTTATGGTTAGGGCATTGCACAGACAATGCCACGAGTGTGATAATATGAGGATTCGATGATAACTGCATTCGCAATTCACTATATAAGGGAAAGACTGGTCACCCATTCTCCCATACACTGAGGCTTAAAATGTGATTGTCACATACGATCTGCAGGTTTCTGATACAGGGCTTGTTTTTAAAAAAAAAAAAAAACAGTATAGTATGTAAACTTTCTAGATGCTAGAATGGATGAAATAAATTATTGTCACAAGAAAGCAAGGTATGTAAACTTTCTAGATGTCTGAAAGGAGGATACAAATTATAGTCATACTTATAGACAGGTTATACCAAGAAAAGACTAACTAAATAGCTCACTATACACGAGATCAATCATGTCTTATATGACTAACTACCATATGTTCACTATTTCTTTATGCCTTCAGTCCTAGACTGTTATTACTTTTACAGAATATGTAATGTTCTAATTGTTACTTGGCATGTTTCATCCTTATTATTTAAACACTTTCTATACCAAACAATTTACCATGTGTGTATTGATTAACTTAAACATTTCATACTTTGTTTTAAACAGAAGGAGAAATGAAATGAGATTAACTGCGGTAAAGCTGTAAAAATAAAATGATTAAATACAGAAAGTATAACTGCTTAGCTGTACACGAAGAACACAAGTGACAGAATGGACGCTGTGACCGTAAAGCCTTCTCTGCACACACAAACAAAAAGACAATGACACAGCTACATTAAAGACTACAAAAAAATTGAGATGGACGAACATCAGCCTGACAGAATGTACAGTCAAGGCGAGAGACAGACAGTGTTTGAGGTCCACTGCAGCCAACTTTCATTGTGGAGACGGCACCTGATTGATTGGTTGATTGAAAGAAATCCTAAGAAATCCTAGGGCCTAAGTTACAAATTGTCTGACAGAAGTTTCGTAGGTCAGCTGACAGAAAGCGACACAGTGGGGAAAGTGTAATCTAAGGCGAATTTAGTGGTTTGTGTGTGTGTGTGGGGGGGGGGGGTGTTAGAGGGGGTGGGGTGGGGGAGCCAACCTCTATAGGAAAGACATGAGCATAGAAAAGGAAGAGTACAAAAATAGAGACGTGTCAATGACAGCCAAGAGATAAGAAGTAGTAGGATCAAATATACATTACATTACATTGGCATCCTTTCCGTCTTGACAGACGATAGTTTGGTACATTGTGCTTCAAAAAGGCATAATAACTACAACCCTATGGCGGTGATGAGTGTGGCTGATAAGGCCAAGTTGTGCTGTAAATGCTCGTTCACAGTGGATGCATGTGAAAACATGGTCATTTCCACCATCATGCACTATCATTATTTCTCTCCATAGCACAAAGCCTGGGCTAAAATATATAGAGATCAGGTGTTGCCCATGCAACATGATCTCTCTCGGCCTGCCTAGTTCACTTCAGAGGAATGGTAACACCTCTACATCTGGAACAAGACAAGCTGCAGAAGCTGCCGGATCAGCAAAGCGATGCTCTAACTGTCCGCCTGTCGGGGCTTCGATCCTAGACCAGCTTGCCAACCAAGGCTTAGAGCCTGGTCTGCCCTGCCATGAACCTTTTGTCTTTAGGTTGTATTTCCTCGCACCAGGATAAGGCTTGTACCCTCCCAATTGCTCTCTTCCGCCTGAAGCCGTTGGCACAATGTGGGGTGTCGGGTTTGGTAAGCGCCGCCCACCATTCGGCGCTAACAGAAAGCAGGTAATACCGTCTACTGTCATACGGTAGCTCAGTCATATCTGACTAAGACCTGACATCATCATATATATATATATCAGGCAGAGAAAGATGACCGTGGAAAGCTTAATTATGTGGGCGATAAATAATAATATTAGGAACACCACCGTCATACACATAGCAGACATCTTTGGGAAATGGAGAGTTAATGTCTGCTCTATATCGAAGAAGATTCACAAAGAGACGCATGCAGATTTACAAACAATTGTTGATTACCTTAACTATTCAGAGACAGATAATATGCTTGGTGGTTTAAGAGACAAACATGCAACAGCGAATCTCACCACTAAGATCTCCACAGATCCAATGATGTACATAGAAGCAGCCACACAGGTCCCAAAGTAGAACAGAAGACCAACAGCGCCTCCAAATTCCGGTCCTAGAGCTCTGGATATCATGAAGTAAGACCCTCCAGCAGGGACCACACCATTTGTGGCAATGGCACTCATTGAAAACGATGTTAGCATGGTCTGGCAAAGTAAGTAAATAATATGTAAGCATAGACGATGCAACATGGGCAGTTTCATTACACAATTAGTGCAGCATTGCAGTGACAAACAGACTTGCACATTAGTACGATGGCCATTTATTCGAATAGCCTTTCAAGCAGGGATTTTTCCATTAATCTAGGACCACAGGTTGATCCAGCCTAAATTGCTACCGGGGAATTTCTGGGAAGTAAAAATGGCTAACGTGATAATGACCATATTACCCATTTAGTGCTGATTAGTTTAAACATATGAGGTTAGCACCATAGAGTCTCATGGTGATTTACTTTACTTTAACTTTACTTTACTTGTAACATCGTATTCCTGATATTAATATTTGTAATCATAACAGCACTAACATGGTATAACAGATTCATCAATGTAGAGTTCATGAGATACCTGCAGAAGTAACCGTAAATCAGGAGGTGAAGAAAAGACACAGGCGCTGGCTTAGACACACGTTGAGGAAATCTGAGTATAGAATAACTAGCACATCTTTTGTCTGGAACACACAAGACGAACAACATAGGGGAGACCTAAATACACACACTTAGCTTTGCATCTCAGAGGTCAGTGTGTCCGACTTCGGCATGCATTTGTGTAAGACTTCCTTCCTTTAGACAGATTCTGTCAAAGGTAACGGGCTCTATCTAACCGTGGGTAAATTTACTTTTCCTATAAAATTTGCCAGGACAGTGGCTTGAGGGTCTACTCTTCGTGATTTCCATTCTGCAGAAAGGTTTTTAATTTGCACAACCTACACACGGAACCTCCTATTTTTCACCCTTATACAAGAAGATAACCCATCCGATCTCATTAATCAAGCGATCAGGGGGATCTAAGGTATCATTAGCTGCTAATGGTTTTTGGAAAAAATTTCCAGCACTAGGCAGTCATCGAACCCATCACCTTCCCTGCCTGAGGCGGACATGGTGAGCTCTCAGCCAGGGCTCCTATAAGCTGTAATCTATAGCCGAAACATAATATTTATACATTTACAACTCTCCACCATTACCTGCTTATTTTAACATGCAGTAAAGGATATTTTTATGTGACAAATTAGCTGAGTTGGCAGGAGAAAACATAAAATTTCCTAAGGGGGTGTTTGGCAAGCATTAACGATAATCCATTTTGATAATGTAATATGTTTCATAGTGGTATTTATATTTATCCTCTTTGAATGTAATGCATTAGTAATTTTTATAGTGCTTATTTTCCCTTTTGTGTACACAGCAAAACTTCAGGGGTTAAAAGCGTGAAAAGGTATATGAATAGGAAAAATTTTGGTCTGTTCAGTCATAATGACATAAAGTAATGTTAACAACATTCTGATCTCGATTTTGATCTATACACTCACAATGATATAAAGTAAAGTTAGCTACATTTTGATCTATTCACTCAGAATTATAATAATATAAAGTAATCCTGGCCACGTTTTGACCAATTCCCTATAGTCTTCCTCTCTCTTTCCCTCCCCCCTCTCTCTCATTCACTTCCTTTCTATCTCCCCATCCCTCTTCTCCTCTCTCTCTCTCTCTCTCTCTCTCTCTCTCTCTCTCTCTCTCTCTCTCTCTCTCTCTCTCCTCTCCAACAAGCAAGTACTCGTAATATGTTCACCTAATTAACATTACTTCATGTCATTATGCCTAAACAAATCAGTATTTTTCCCGTACTTGCAACGGCATGTTTGTAGCAAATAGCCCTCATCAAAGCCTGCTGGAAAGACTCTCGATCCCTCACTAGTTCCCCTCTCTCATGTATACTCCTGGTAAGGGAATCTTCATTGCCTTGCTTGTAGTTCTATTTCCGAGACAGGATACCGTTTATGAGATGTATTCTTCAGTGTTCAGACCAAATATGTTATCTGTTTTTTCCCTTTCTGACGCTTGGTATTCTAATAATTGTTGGTAACATTTTAGATGAAAAGATTTGATTTATTTGTTTGTGACATAGTCCACAATTAACATCCATATGTTGAGTCCACAATTAACATCCATATGTTGCCACTGGAAAGATGCGTGTTCTTATAACTCTTTTATTTTTGGGCGTTCACTCGCTTTGAATCAAGGGTAATCCATACATATTCAACTACGTAATATGTCTATTGCACTGGACTGAATTTTGCATGTTGATTAGGTTTCCCTATTACTAGAGTCCTTTGCCATCAGGCGAACCCACGCCGACTTCTGAGGTATTGTAATTTACGTCCCCAAGTCAAGGACGAGAAGACAACATTTTAGTCCAAGTGACCGGTGTAGGGGTTGAACCCACTACATTGGCATCAGCACATCGGAAGTTTAAGAGCCAGCTCTCTGATCCATTCGGCCATGCTGACCTCCACTTATTAGTTTTAGTTGTTTGCTGTTGTTGTGACGTAGGTTCGTCATACTATATAATCTCTGCGCCGCTATATCCAGCCACCTGAGAATTTTCTTTGAATAGACCCCAATGGTGTTAATGATACAGCCAAGGCAATCAACCTGTATGGTATTTTCAATTTCTTCTATGCTCATAGGATTTTGGTTGACACGTGGTTTTGTCAGATGAGATTATAATTTATTTACTGTGATGATTTGACCTGATAATTATCAACAAAGTATCAACACTCTCATTGAACTAGACGTCTTAAACACGTCCATTGATCTAGACGTCTTAAACACGTTCATTGATCTAGACGTCTTAAACACGTTCATTGATCTAGACGTCTTAAACACGTCCATTGATCTAGACGTCTTAAACACGTCCATTGATCTAGACGTATTCAGTCATTTACTCACAGAAGAGCAGCAAATGAGCACGATGAGGAAGCCCTCGGGGACACCCGCCAGACCCACAATCCATGTTAGACGAAGAAACAGAAGCACCCCAAAGATGTTCTGGATACAAGGTAAATATACACCCAGGACTGTACCCAAATTGGCTTTCTGGAAATAAGAAAACATACATTAATATTTATAAACAAACTTTAGAATTCCATTAAAGAAATTATCATTACTGAATTATTTAACGACAATTAATATGCTTTCTATCAAAAGTTCCATCTTAAAATAATAACACTTATCATAGTCATAGGAATTAAACTATTGTCTGGTATGTGTTAGATACAAATTTAATGCAACTTTTCATAACCATGCTTGTATTACATTTACTGCTCTACGTTTGATATGCAGCTTTTTGAAAATAGTGATGAGTTGTCTAGATGACTCCAATTGTCAGTGGGAGGTCTTTGAGGGCGCACCATAATTCTGTTCCACTCTCGTCTCCCGTGACCATTTCAGCTTAGAAATCACCAAAGGGAGGGCACATGTGTGTGTTCTGGAGTTTGGGGGTTATTTGAAGCATGTACACAGGTGCGATTGGGAAACTTTCACACAACAACTAAATATGACATATAAATATAGCATCTAATATAGACATATAATATCTAAGCACTACATCTCTAGGTAAATCAAATGTAACGATTTGATTCTTAAACAGGGAGATTTTACTTATCTGGGAATAAAAAAGAGGGAAAGGTAGACTAAGTGAAATGATGCTGGATGGACTAAGACGATGGAATGGAGAAATATCATCAACAGAGTTGATAGAGAACACCAAAGATCGAGATCTGTAGAGAGACATGACCGCCTACGCCAGCTGGCAAAAACATGATGATGATAATGATGGGAATAAACTCAACAACTGATGTAAGTGGGGGAATTGGACATAGGAACGTGTGCGAACAATGCTTCTAATAATAATATTGTGTAAACGGCACTTGGTAGATCGATGAATAATCCATACCATACCTTATTGAACACTGTAGTACCAAACACTATAGCATGAACTCTCAAGAAGCGACCTTTTTATGACAAGCTCATTTATAGTAATTTTTATTTGTTAATTCGAAATTGTAATTTGAAGCCCACTGCATAGATCGGCTTATAAATAACGAACTCCACTACATGTAAACACTCATAGTACCTTAGGTGAGTTGAAGAAATACCGGGGTGGAACATAAGCCATATATTGTACTTGATTTGGACTTGTCGCACCTACTCAAATTATCCTAAGCGGATTCTGATAAATTACAGGCGATTTTCAGGCACTTCAAGTAACACACGATACAATAAGAGTTAAACTAAAGATCACAAGCAGCAGATTTTCATAAAGACTCGCGTAGTTCAATGATCTTTGAGTACAAGAAGCACAGCTGGAGATTGTGACAAAGCAAATGCTGCGACAATGCATCAAGTTTGATTTATTCTCAACTGTCTACAGTGAATGACACAACTTACTGTAGTGGTGAAGTTTTATGTACGCAGTAGACACTATAATACGTTAGTCTGTTAGCACAAAACAGTTTAAGCTGTCTGATCTGAGCTTTATTGTTTACTGTAGATCAGTCGATGTTTCATTTTATTTCAGTCTGAAAAGTTGATTGATTTGGGAGTTTTCGAATATTTTGTGTAGGATTTTCCTCATGTTTTTAGAGATCATATGTTGCTAAAGTATATGCTGTATTTACAAGAGTCGTTTTCTAAACTATTTTGACGTAAGCCTGATAGTCAAGTGTTTGAATACCTATTGTCGCGGGACTTTATAAAAAGTGAACCGAACTCTCAAGTCAACCCAGCATAAAATGGGCACCAGGACATTTTCTGGGAAGTAAAAGTGGTGGGTGTAATATTGATCTATCACCGATCGTGTGTCGATTGATCTCTTAACATACAGGGCTGGAACTATATACTCAATACGTCTCCACGCGTGAAAAAGTGTTCTTTAATTAACTTTTTTTTTACCGTATACCTAATATGCTTCAAGGTTTGGACAAACGTCATTTACTTCTCCATACTTTACCTAATCTGTTCATAAGATCGCTTTTAAAGAGCTGCTAATGTTTAAGTGTAAAAAAACAACAACTCATATTTTTATAAACATATTCTAAATAATAAAAAAAATCGATTAAAAACATTTTAAAAAGCATAGCCCGCTTCCGCAGACCCTCGGATAAGGCAGCTGGACAATATAAGCACTATTTCTAAAGTTTATCCTAGGGCCATGAGTAAACAGCTCAAGATCGATAAATAAACGCTTGTCGAGATTAGACAGGTTCGAAAACAGAGCAGCAGGGAACCGGCAAATTAAAAGAAGTGAAAAATAAAGACACTCAGAGCAAAGAACCATATTAGCTGTGAAAACTGGCAATGTTTGCTCAAGTCTTCCAGACTAGAGACAGGGATTAACACTGTTGGCGATTTACATTCTCCTGGGATTTTGTGACTTGTTATCTCAGACGCCAGCTGAGTTCTGTTTTTCTTCACCATTTAGTGTCCTTGAATTTTATATTGGAACAGTGAATAGTGTACTGGCTTACATGTACAGCCACTCGGGTTAAATCCCCGACCGAAGGATGTTATCCGACCAGATGAGACTCCAGGGTCGGCCTTTCCTTGTCACGTGCGCATTTTGTTCGGTGAAGGAAAGATGACCAGGGAAAAAAAAGGCGTGGGGGTGGGTCTATGTTTAATTATTCCACTTTATGGTGCAGCTGCTTTGTTTCTTCTTCTTCTTCCTTCTTCTTCTTCTTCTTCATTTTATAGTCTCCGTGTGGCGTCAGTCATAATGTCTGTCCGCAACCTTCTGTCTCATCTACTGCCAATCATTTCTGACACCTATTTTCCTCAATACCACGTTGCCAAACTGTCAAGCATCTTCTCTTTTGATCTCTCCCGACCTCTCTTACCCTTCAACTTTTCCATTGTCACGACGTACTCCAACTTTCCTTTTCGATGATGTGTTCAAAAAATGTGGGCTGATCTCTTCTGATGTGAGTAACCAGTTCTTTTTCTGAGTTACTTCTTTTTATCTGTCCGTATTCTCACCATTGGCCTATACATCCACATATTTAAGGCTTCCATATAATTCCTCACTAACTGACTACCTATTTGACGACAATACACTTCCGTCCATCAAGATTGGATCGATATAACTCTTAAGAACTCTTTTCACGTCCCGACGCCTCGACTGACACAGGTGTATTGCATAGACTATTTTTCATCTTGTGAAATGTTGCTTTTACCTATCATATACTACATTTATCTTCTTTAGTACACCTTAACAGATATCCCAAAAATGAAGATTATGGGACGTAAGTAATGAATAACGGAAATATCTTATCATTCATGGAAATCAGAAGAAATAGCACAAATAACCATGAAACATATGAAGAGATTCACATGAAAATTAGGAAATTGTACAAAGAGGCAAAAGAAGTATTGCTTCAGGGAAATTGTAAACCAACACGACACCCAGAATACCAAATTAATGCACAAAAGAATGAATGACATCACTAACAAAAGAACACACAAATCAACGGGTTGCCTAAAAAAACAAAGATGGCAAAATCATAACAGAAAAAGATCAGATGTTACATGCGTGGTCAGATTATGTGAAAGACCTTCATGGTGATACAAGAGAGGAACAGTATCATATTTGGAATCACAATGAAGGACCATCAATTTTGAAGATGGAAGAACAGAATTCTCTTAACAATATGAAAACTGGCAAGACCCCCGGGTACAGACAATGTCACAATATAAATGATCAATAACTTAGAAGAATATGGAATAGACCAAGTCACCAGATTATATCTCCTGAATTATCTAATTCAATATTTATTGTAATCCCGAAGAAATCAATAGCCTTGGAATGTGGTCAACATCGAACAATTAATATAACGAGCCACATCACTAAACTTTTGCTAGGGATTATCATGCAAAGAGTTAGGAAGAAAATACAACCTGACATTGGAGAAGAACAATGTGGGTTTGTAAAACGCAAAGGGTACAGTAAATGATATGATAGACTGAGAAGTCAATAAAGATCCACATCTGTACTTTATTGACTACATAAAGGCTTTTAATAAAGTAAGACATGTCAACATGATGAGGATGGTTGCAGATCTACAAATTGATGGGAAAGAACCTAGACTTGTAAAAATCATATACTAGAAACAATAAGCTGCCCTAAAGATTGATAATGAAGAAATTCAATATCAGCCCAGTAAGAGAGGTGTGCGACAGGGATGTGTAATGTCTCCAGATACTTTTTCTCTATACAGTGAAAATATTGATAATTCAGAAGATACGAAAGAAATCACAACTGTAGGACGTAACATCAATAACATTATATATGCAGATGATACAGTACTGATTGCAGACAATGAGCTACATTTAGTAGATGCCCCTGTTACACACAGTGAACAACTAGAGTTAGAATTAAATTGAAAGAAGACACAGATTATGGTCGTCACTAGGGTGACAGAAATAAAACAAAGTAATTTAAGGTAAATGGGAATATTCTTAAACAAGTAAGTCAGTACAAGTATCTCGTAACAGTCAAAACATCTGCTAGGAGGTGCCTTGAAGAGATTAGAACAAGAATTGCCATGATGAAGGTAGCTTTATGCTAGATGAAAAACATACTGACCAATAAAAGAGGTGAAATACAGCGAGAAAAAGAGTGTTGAAGTGCTGTATAGAACCTGTACTTATGAATACACGTAAAGCGTGGATGACAATGAGCAGACAAGCTGAAAAACAACTGACTGGAAAAGTGGTTTCTGAGGAAAATGCAAAGAATACCTCGGACAGACAGAAAAATCAACGACCAAGCTCTACAAGAAACAAATGAAAACCGCACACTGATTAGAGAAATTAGGCGTAGTCAAAATTTTCTGGACACGTTATGGGAAGAAATAAATTTAGAACTTATTGACAACTGGCAAGATTGAGGGGAAGGCAGAGAAGAAAGGCATTAGAAAGCTTGGCCACTTGGTTTAGTCGAGAAAAGAACACAGAGCTGATCCACGACTCTGGTGATCGTGTGATATGGCGAAAGATAACCGCCCACGCTTATCGGCATGGCATATGATCATGATGATCCATGCGCTGTTACTAAAGTACCCAAACCTTGGGATACATTGATCTGTCTCTGACTAGTTCCATTTACTTTTACTTTTATGCTGCATTTGGGAAGTCATTCTTCTTTGTAATTACCACTACTTCTGTGTTTCTGTTATTCAGTCTAAGACCTCTGATTTGACTTACTGAGGTGATAAACTATAGGGGATTACAAGATAAGACATCTTGGCAGCTGCGGTAGTATAGTGGTTAGTGCAAGTGATAGCCAAGTCTGTTGTCGGGTTCAGCAGCTTTCTGTGGCAGACTTCCTGTTGTCTATCAGTACGGATATGGCGTCGATACAGTCTTATACAATGGGTACCGGATGATTAGCAGAATGTGTGTGGGATGCAATGGGCAGCGAGGAAAGGAACTTACCACTCCTATTTCATGCAGTGAGTTAAGAGTATGTGAACCGCTAACACTTCACATCCGAATGTTCGAGTTTCTATCGTCGAGGTGTCGTGCGACACCAAAATAATTCTGCCATTTAATGTCCTTTATTTACTTTTTTCTTTCTTTCTGGGAGGATGGGGCAATACATTTCATTGTAAAGAATAAACATGATTAAAGCTAATATAATTAGCAGTAAAGTGGACGGGATAACAATGAATGGGTGAGTAATCGGGGAGATATAGTACAAAAGGTAACACGTTTCATATGGGGCAATGAGGAGAATTTTGTGTGATATTTACTGGCACAGGAATGGAGCATTATGGGGCAACCCTTTGCCGTGAAGTTGGAACCGCGAATAACTAAGTAACAAGTTTCTTATTTTGATTGCTCAAGGACTTGTGAGCATTCTACTATAAAACTATATACTAGAAAGAAAAGTCAAATGCAGACGAGCAGGTGATTAGCAACTGAGCAAGTGGAAAGTCCATCAAGAAATTGACAAGCAAAAGTCAGTTAGACTATACAAATGGAGCGATAGACAAAGCGTTGGAGAATCATTGCAGTGAACCTTCACTGTCAAGATGCCACTTGACAGATCCATCGAATTCAGGCTCATTTGAAAAATTCACATTAAGAAGCTTTGAAAACTCACCGGGGCTCTAAAAGAGCTTGCTACAGCAGAAATATTTCTGTGTCGATGTCCTAACGAAATTATACTCAATAAAATACAAGTGCAAGAGCAAAAATGTTGCTCCTTTGTCCATAATGTTAGAATTCTTGTTCTGTGCATTTAACAAAAGCACTAAATCAAGTTCTCAATTACTGACATCACTCAAGCCTGACCGAACTCTTACACGCCAGGAATGGTTGTGCCAGTATCCACGCTGTACAGTAGGGGTTTCCATTTTAGGGCTTGATATAATTATTTCGGGAGCTACGGTAGATCAGTGGCTAGCATGCTTGCCTGATGGCATTTGTTCGAATTCTCATCAAGGCGGAATTATTAAATTCACCTGGGCTCCCAGGTCGAAAATTGGTACCAGGAAATGTCCCAAGTAGGAAGGGCGGCAGGTGAGAGATTAATATCACCCATTGAGTGCCGATGCGTGTACGAAAACATGAAAACACGGGACTAGCACCATATACCCAACAAGTTTTTAGGTTCTGTATTTATTTCTATAATCTCTCTCTCTCTCTCTCTCTCTCTCTCTCTCTCTCTCTCTCTCTCTCTCTCTCTCTCTCTCTCTCTCTCTCTCTCTCTCTCTCTCTCTCTCCTCTCTCTCTCTGGAGAGGCTTGCGCTCTTGTTTAACAGCACTCGGTTCAATCCGCAAGTAGTGACAATCTAGTAAATTGTATACCCGATAATTTTCAGAACTTTCTCTTGTTATCAGAAAAGGAACGGCAGACTGCTAATCCACAATATTATGCGTGAATTAGTACATGTGAATGTGTAACACATCTCATAACTACAGCAATAAACGCTATTATTACGTGATAATAAACAAACCTGTACCAAGGCACACCAAATATGAGCTCTATCCGTGATGAGGGATATTGCTAGAAGAGCAAGAAGACGAAACCCTAAAGTAAGCAGTTGCAGGGTTTAGTACAACACGGGTATAGTCACACGGGTATAGTCACACGGGTATAGTCACATGGGTATAGTCACACGGGTATAGTCACACGGGTATAGTCACATGGGTATAGTCACATGGGTATAGTCACATGGGTATAGTCACATGGGTATAGTCACATGGGTATAGTCACATGGGTATAGTCACATAGGTATAGTCACAATTTAATACAAATTAAAGTGGAGCATCAGCTACAAGTCGGCTCCGTGGCGAAGGCGTTACGAACGCATTTCGTAATCCCGCATACCGCGTTTGAAAACAGCTCTGTTGGATTTTTATGAAATGGTATGAGTGCCGGTCGTTCAGAAGCAATGGCAAACTACTGAACGTAAGCTTGCCCAAGAATCACGAACAGCCAAAAAAATGCTGGGGTTGACTGCTACGCCTGTAAAGGATATGCAACTAACTTTATTTAACAGCTACAAGCTCGGGATCTATAAGCGGTACCGAACTGTCACCCTCGCTTGCCTGACGGTCCGGCAGTAATGTGTTCGAATTCCCATCAAGGCGGATATTTAAAAAAAAAATTACTTGGCTACCAGGATGACCCAGTCTAAATAGGTACCAAGACATTTCAGTGGGAAGCAAAAGCGACCGTCGAGATATTGACCACATCACGCAGTGAGTGCCAGACAAAAGGGCTAACAACATAATCCCAGAACGTCACCAAGCATGTATGTAAAAGGGTCAAAGAAAGGATCTACAGGCAGCATAATTCCCACATCTCTCATGGTAGCCATAGCACAATCCGGCATTGAATCAATGTCTAGATGTGAAGCACATTGGCTGCTAACATCCAGATGATGCCAAGACGTACATCTTTATTTTACAAGTGTGTTCTGTCGCTCTCACAAAATGAAAGTACCTGAATCAGGGGTAACACACGCAACTCACACATACACGCACAGAAAGACACACACACACATCCAAACACACACACCATAAATCCAGACACATACAACATACAACCAAACACACACAACATACAACCACATACACACACATTCACCCAAACACACACAGTCCTCCTTAAACTAAGGCACAGGAACTGATTGTTACACAGCCCGGGAATCGCGTCTTCACTGTTTCTAATCTGATCCGCAGAATTTATGAGCGTCTTTGAGAGCTTTACATTTTGTGAGAATATTTTTTAAACAAAAAAATATACGACACACACCATGTTTGAATTTTCCGCGCGTGCTGCCAGCAAACTGTCGGTTAAATCACAACAATATTTTTAAAAATAAACACCCGCTGCCACCTTCGCTATGAGCGATAAGGTTTTTAGTGCTTCGTTCTCTTTCTCCTTCCGCACACCCCCCTCTTAAATTACTTCCCTTATTTCCTTCCCGTGACCAAAATTATTTTCTTATTCATTTTTTTCCTCACTTTAAAATGTGTGTGTGTGTGTGTGTGTGTGTGTGTGTGTATGTGTGGGTGTGTGTGTGTGTGTGTGTGTGAGTGAGAATGAACACCTTGCCAAAGGAATTGATGTAACATTGCGCTTGATCATACATATTTCATTCAAACGAATATATATATATATATATATATATATATATATATATATATATATATATATATATATATAAAAGAATGTATGTCTGTAAGTATGTCTGTATGTATGTTATTATCCGTTCGCGAACGGTCCATCCAATTGAGATGAAACTTTCTACACGTCTTCTTCTCATTCCCGTGCTGCCAACTGTCATAGTTTTTTTTTTAGTGTACAGTTATTTACTTAATATTATTTAATATTTATACATTATAATGTATATATATAGCGAGGGAATATAACTTCTAGTAGCATTGCTATATATGTAAAATTATTGCATATTTCTCAAATAGGTGGACCTTTTCGCTACAGTTATTTACAAGCATATGCGTTATAATCCTCCTCCTCCTCCTCCCCCCCCTTCTCCTTCACCCTCCTCCTCCTCCTCGCCCTCAGCCTCCTCCTCCCCCTCCTCTCCTGCTCCCTATTTAGTTATTGGGATGAAGATTGTTCTCTTCCAATCTGTTCGCCATATTTCCGGGAACGGGAACTGGAGCTTATATGACTACTTATATGAATTAAATGAGACGCTCCCCGCCAGGAGCTGAGCGAAGCCGGGCCGGGTCGTCTTTTTTGGGAACGGGAACGGGAGCAGGGGCGAATATGAATTAAATGAGACGCTCCATTTACCCAAGTTAATTGTTGGGGGAAGATGTAAGATCTTTCAAGTGCTCTTTCTAATAATAGACAGACAGACAGACAGGTAATAGTCGGGAACGGGAACGGGAACGGGAGCTGGGCGAAACCGGGCCGGGTCAGCTAGTGTGTGTGCAATATATATATATATATATATATATATATATATATATATATATATATATATATATATATATATATATATATATATATATATATATAAACATAAACAAGGGTAAGTGAATAAGTAAGTCACAAATTGCTGTAGAAAAATAACTAAATATGATAACAACTTGACACCAGTTTATGTTTATGTATACATTGTCCCTTTATTTCTCAACATAATTTCCACCAACATTGATGCACATATCCCATCGTTTTATCAGTCCTCCCAAACCGGCTGTATAGAGCTGCGTGGTCTGTTTTCTAAACCACGTTTTCACTTCACATTCGAATTCGGCGTCATTCGCGAAATGTCTCCCGCCAAGGTGGGTTGTCAGTGTTTATGCAGACAAATGTTTGTCCCATAAAGCGGTGCACAGCGGGGTAGAAAAAGTTACGAGGGCGAGTCAATAAGTAAGCCACACAATTCTGTGGGATGGCCGGTAAATGAAAACAAAGCACGCAGTTCTATGCAGCAGGTTTGGGAGGACTGATAAAACGATGGGATAAGTGCATCAATATTGGTTGGAATTATGTTGAAAAATAAAGAGACAATGTATGCATAAAAATAAACAGGTTTTAAGTTGTCATCTTGTATAGTTATTTTTCTACAGCCATGTGTGACTTACTTATTAACTTACCTCGAATATATATATATATATATATATATATATATATATATATATATATATACACACATATACACATATATATACATATATGTATATATATATATATATATATATATATATATATATATATAATATGTATATATATATATATACATATATATATATATATAATTATATATATATATATATATATATATATATATATATATATATATATATGCATCTTACTAACATAGGCAAACGTAATCATATACCGACAGGCCCCCTCCTCTTCCCCCCCCCCCCCCCCCCCCCCACACACACACACACACACGCACGCATGCGCGAACACACGCACATTCTCTCATACACTCATACATATGTAGAGGTTCGTACTAACTACCTACCTACCGACCTGCCTTCTTGCTTGAGCGCACGAAGTCTGTTTACAAGTCTTTCGGACATAATGAGGCTATACTGTTGGCCCCATACGTTCACTGCTCCAGGCGGGATGCAGAGGTGTTTCCAAGGCACCAGGGCCAGGTTTTATACTGGCCAGGTCCTACTAACACGTCCTAGTCGTGCGTCCTGGGCAACAGGTCCCTTCAGGGTCCTGGTTAACGTAGTAGGATCGCTGATTCTTCCGAAGTCGGAGAGTATCTGCCCGCATGGTGAGGGACCACCAGTCTGCACACCAATAAGCCAGACATGGGACAACGGATACTCACGCAACCCTCAGTCCGGTATGACATCACACTGATGTTGGACAACAGGATGTATTCATCCGACATACAGGACTTCACGCTGGAGTTCACAGCCAGCGAACGCAAGCAAGCAAGCAAGCACTGCTCCCCAGGCGGCACACGAGGGGTAGTGTTGCCGAGGTTTTACTCCGGCGCCTTCACAGTCATCGATGATATCTGATATGGAAGTTAGGATGAAACTGTGACTGCAGATATATTTAAATAGGTCACCTGCTACCATCCGTGTCTAGCATCCCCCATGCAACCGTGTACGATAACTATTTCAGCCTTAGATACAGACGAGCACGTCCGTGCTACAACTGTTTCAGCCTCAGCCACTGGTGAGAACAAATATGGTACAGCTGTTCAGACAGCTACTGATGTAATAGTACTGTTCCAACCTCAGCTAATGATGCCACTGTTGCACTTCACCTGTTTTTCTGTAAGGCAGTGAATTTCGGAATGTAAATGAATAATTGAGGAAGAATTTGGAAGCAAGGTAGATGTAATTCCTAACAGAAATGTTGCGAATTCCTTGAAGTGCCAGAGTAACTAACAACGATTGCCTGAAAGTGGATAATGAAATCAGAACATTATATACAACAATAAGAAAGAGACAGTTTTATTTGGTTACGTGATGATAAGAAAAACATTGGAAAATATCGTGACGACTGGAAAGATCGAGTGGAAGAGAAGCAGAGGCCGACCAAGAGAAATGATGCTGGATAGATTGAGACAGTGGCATGGAGGAATGTCAGCAGCAGAATTGATCCAGAACACCAAAGACCGAGACATGTGGAGAAACATGATCGCCTATGCCAGCTGGCATTGCACTTGGTGGTGACGACTTATGCGCACGACTATGCCTCGGCTGTTTCAGCCACATCTACTGATAAGCATGTCTATGCTACAACTATTCAGCCTCAGCTACTGATAAGTACATCTGTGCTACAATTGTTTCAGCCTCATCTACTGATAAGCACGCATGTGCTACAACTGTTTCAGCATCATCTACTGCTGACTACACCCGTGCTACAAGTGTTTCAACCTCACATGCTGCTGAGTACGCCTGTGCTACAACTGTTTCAACCTCACCTACTGTTTAGTACGCTTGTGCTACAACTGTTTCAACCTCACCTACTGCTGAGTACGCCTGTGCTACAACTGTTTCAACCTCACCTACTGCTGAGTACGCCTGTGCTACAACTGTTTCAACCTCACCTACTGTTTAGTACGCCTGTGCTACAACTGTTTCAACCTCACCTACTGCTGCGTACGCCTGTGCTACAACTGTTTCAACCTCACCTACTGCTGAGTACGCCTGTGCTACAACTGTTTCAACCTCACCTACTGTTTAGTACGCCTGTGCTACAACTGTTTCAACCTCACCTACTGTTTAGTACGCATGTGTTACAACTGTTTCAACCTCACCTACTGTTTAGTACGCCTGTGCTACAACTGTTTCAACATCACCTACTGCTGAGTACGCTTGTGCTACAACTGTTTCAACCTCACCTACTGTTTAGTACGCCTGTGCTATAACTGTTTCAACCTCACCTACTGTTTAGTACGCTTGTGCTACAACTGTTTCAACCTCACCTACTGTTTAGTACGCATGTGCTACAACTGTTTCAACCTCACCTACTGTTTAGTACACCTGTGCTACAACTGTTTCAACATCACCTACTGCTGAGTACGCTTGTGCTACAACTGTTTCAACCTCACCTACTGTTTAGTACGCCTGTGCTACAACTGTTTCAACCTCACCTACTGCTGAGTACGCTTGTGCTACAACTGTTTCAACCTCACCTACTGTTTAGTACGCCTGTGCTACAACTGTTTCAACCTCACCTACTGTTTAGTACGCCTGTGCTACAACTGTTTCAACCTCACCTACTGTTTAGTACGCCTGTGCTACAACTTGTTCAATCTTACCTACACATTAGCACGCCTGTTCTACACTTGCTTAAGCCTCAGCTACTGCTATGCACGTCTGTGAAAAAGACATACATGAGATGACTAATTGTTGTTCAACCCCACCCCTCACTCCATACGTGAGCAACACCGAATGAGCATCATGTTAATCTTCGGCACACTTCGATGCACACATAAATGTTCCTGCAGTGTTTTCGACTCACTCTGTCTGACTTTAGCTTCACCAAGCTTTCAAAAAATTATGTTCACACATGTCGCAATGGGGGAAAGGGTTTGTGGGGGGGGGGGGGGAATAGAGAGGGGAGGAGGAAAGGAGCTGTACAGAATTACATCTGACACTCTCTTGTGTTAAGTTAATTAAGGGTTTAAGTTAACATTTATGCAGTCACATGTGTTTCACTAGATGTCAAATATCAATCTGTCTGTCTGTCTGACTGCCTGTGTTCGTTCCTTCCTTCCTCCCTCCCCTTCCTCCCTCTCTTCCTTCCTTCCTTCCTTCCCGTTTTATTCCAAGGCTGTTTGTATTTACACTATCTCGACAAAGCATTCTACCCCAGCAGAATACCAGCAGAAATATCGCGACATGGCAACTAATAGGTACTGACCAAACAAAACAAAATTCAGTCGCATAACGCATCTGGTGCTGGACCTACATTAATATAGACCAACCGCCAATCGATGGATGATGTAGTCACCCTCACGTCACACACCTTTACTCCCCAATACATTTCTTGGTACGCATTTTAGTCTCAGTGGACCTGGCAACCCAGGTGAATTAGCCATGACGCCGATTCTTGCCCCCTCTTCTGATTATATGACAAGAGAATGCTGTCTCTTATATTTGTGTAAACTGTTCTGATGACACCGTCTTGATAGCAATAAATCAGATGGAACTATAGGAAACAATAGATGCAGTGGTTGTAGAAAGTGAAAAGAATGGGTCTTATTTGAATAATAGGAAGACTGAAGTCGTGGGGATATCAAAGAAACAAATCGTGCCTAACTGTACAGTTAACGTAAATGATGTTACTTGGAGGAGGTGCAGAAATTCAAATATCTAGGCACATGGATAACATCAGATGAAAGATGCATTACAGATATAAAGAACAGAACAGGACAAGCAGCAACTGCATTCTATCAGATGATGAACATTTTATTGGAGGGTTGAAAATGAATTCTTGCATGCTACATAGAATCAGTTCTTAAATATAGCTTCGAATCCCAGACAATTAATAAATAAGCGAAAATAAGCATGCTGGGGAGATGTGGTTTTGTAGAAGAATGGACAGCCAAAACTGGCAAACTTGACATTTTGAGAGAGGCTAAGTCGCAAAGACAACGTATCACAAACATCAGAAAGAGGTCCGTCTTCATTTTGTGGCCACATAATGAGAGGACAACAAACTTAAATGTTGAGGAAAGAGAGATAGAGGAAGACAGCGAGAAAACATTCTTGACAGTCTCGTGTCATAGCACGGAATTTACTCAGCACACGACATTCAAGAACGCAGGATGTGGAGAAGCCTGATCGCCCTCACCGGTAGACATGGCGCTTGATGATGATGCTGTTCTACTGTCATTATCCTCTCCCGGGCAATCGTTGTTAGTTACTCTAACCTCCCAAGATTTTGGCAACATTCGTCTGTGGATACTTCTGGCATTTTCAACAGACATTTGCAATGATATTGTTTGCTGCTAATGCAATTGCGACATTGTCCAAATATGTCTTCTTCCTCTTCTTCTTCCCTTGATCTCCCATTGATGCATCTACCATCAACCAACTCATGCCAAGCCCGTCCTCTGTTTGGCTATCTACTGCAGCTCCCTGAATGTTCTTCCATATTATTCATCTCTGTCTGTAGTTCTATTCTCCATGTGTTTTAGGTCTCCCGCTATTTTGTTCGCCTTGTGGGTTCCTGGCAAAGAGTGTGTCTATTTATATTATCCACAGATTTTCGCAGAAACACTTCTTGCTCATGTAATAATTATCTATGGCAGGTTTCCACATGTGCAGATGGGTTTCGACGACACACTTGTGGGGCAGTGGGGCATTGTTTGCCCAACACGATAAGAACGCAGTTTTCCGTCCATAGACATCACTGGCTATATAATTAAGGCGTACAGGTCTATCAGGACAAGTATCTACAGGTATAGTAGGGCTCTCTACCAGCCAAATCCTCCTGATAGAAAGAACATAACGACTCATTCCAGGTATGCCAACTATTGTTTCGCATGATGTAAGAGCTGGTACATACAGACATTAATTTGGCCAGAAACAGGTGTTTTCAATATAATTCTCTCTTTTGTGATGCCAAATGTGTATTGCGGTGAATGTTCTACTGCGGTTGTGTGTCAATGTTCTGCCAATGTTCTGTTCTGCTTATGGCAAGAAGGAAAGGACACAATAAAAGCAACGTAGGCAGGAAATAGAAAGCAGTAGGAAAAGCCAGTTAGAAAATACAAGACGCAAGCAACGTATTGCTCAATTTATTGCTTGACATATTTCACGGAATCTCGGCAGTTGTATGACGAGATGTATTTGACGAGAAGTTGCGTAACGAAATGTTTGAGAAGAGGTGAATGTGACGAGAGGCGCACGATGAGATACAGCTAAAGAAGCCAGACAATAAACTGTGGAATCTGTTGCTGGCATTCTCTTTGTTCAAATTTACGACAGGAAAATATTGCTTTGAAAATACATTCTGTTCCAAATATACCATAAACCAGAGTTCATATGGCCAGCATGCTTGCCTGCCTGCACAGCAAGCATGTACTCGAAACCCATTCAAAGCGGGGCTTTTTTATCCTGTATTGATCTGGGCTCCTAAGTCCACCCAGCTTAGGTATCAGGAAAGACGACATGTGTAACACCGACCACTTCTTCTCTTGAGTGCCGATTAATCTATGCACATATGGGCCTTGCACCTTATTTCCAATGCGTGTAAGGTGTTTAAACGGTGTCCTTTATGTACCTACTTTACATATCCTGCACATCATACAGTGCCTGACAGAAACGATGAAACGATATCTGTCACCTTAATGTTCTTTACACTACGAACGCACAGATTTCATAAGTGCAATAACGCAACATGATAATTCTGTGCGATAGTAAAGATGGGAAAGTGATATGACTGTGAAATATAAACATTGTTTACATTCCATCCAATAAACAGATGTCAATTGAAACGAGATAAAGAGTGTTGAGGGGATACATAGAGCCTGTTCTTTTGTATGGATGTGAAACTTGGACAATGAGCAGTCAAGCTGAAAGACATCTGATGGCTGCAGAAATATGGTTTCTGAGGAAAATGCAAAGAATACCATGGACAGACAGAAAAACCAATGACCAAGTACTACAGGGGACAAATGAATATCGTAAATTGATTAGAGAAATTCGACGTAGACAGTCAACATTTTTTGGACATGTTATGAGAAGAAATGGATTGGAGAACTTAGTGACAACTGGCAAGATCGAAGGGAACAGACCAAGAGGAAGACCGAGAGGAAAATACCTGGATGGCTTGGCCACATGGCATGAACGAGACAGGAACACTGAGCTGATCTACGACGCTGATGATCGAGTGAAATGGCGAGTCATGACCGCCCACTCTTTCCGGCATGGCACATGATTGATTGATTACATTCCATCGTTTCAATATTAGCTTTTTTCAATACCTGATCGAAACTGAAAGGCCTATGACATGTTGAAAAAAAGAAAGAAAGAAGAGAAACAGAACAGAAAATAAAGCGGAAGACATATTACCTCAATGAACTATGGGATATAATAATATAATACGAGGGTAAGTTAATAAGTAAGTCACACATGGCTGTAGAAAAATAACTAAATATGATAACAAGTTGAAACCAATTTATTTTTATACATACATTGTCCCTTTATTTTTCAACATAATTTCCACCAACATTAATGCACTTATCCCATCGTTTTATCAGTCCTCCCAAACCGGCTGCATAGAACTGTGTGCTCTGTTGTCTAAACCACGTTTTCACTTCACATTCAACTTCAGCGTCATTCGCAAAATGTCTCCTGCCAAGGTGGGTTGTCAGTGTTTATGCTGACAAATGTTTGTACCGTAAAGTGGTGCATAGCTAGTATAAAACGTTAAGCGGGCGAGTCAATAAGTAAGTCACACAGTTCTGTGGCATGGCCGGTAAATGAAAACAAAGCACGCAGTTTTCTGCAGCCGGTTTGGGAGGACTGATAAAACGATAAGTGCATCAATGTTGGTGGAAAGTATGTTGATAAATAAAGGGACAGCGCATGTATAAAAATAAACTGGTTTCAAGTTGTTATCATGTGTTGTTATTTTTCTACAGCCATTTGTGACTTATTAACTTACCCTCGTAATATCATAACAGACGGCACAATAAATAGTCCTGTATGTTCTTGTAAGGGTTGTATAAACTATCGTGCATCACCATGATACAGCTCATGTGATAGATTGCCGGACATAGGCGATCATGACCGTTTAATTATATAAGGGACAAAATATATATAGGGATATAATATACAAGTAGAATTTTCATACATCTTTTTGTAACTAAGAAACACATTAAGCACGGCAATTACCAGTAGAGCAAAAGAGATGACTGATTTTTGCCATTACCACCGTGCACCAATGTCCACATGTACAAAGGCAGACAGACGCACTGGCTATGATGATGATCATAAATGTAGTTCAACAATTCTGCAAACTTATATACACCCAGCACCATAAATGATTCTCCCAGGCGCCAGATTGCATCTGACTGCCTTTAATTAGGCTCTCTTCAAAGCTTCACACAAGCTTACGTGTACCAGTCCTCGTCATGCAGCAAGAATGCAGCTCCCTGGAAGTGCTCAGCTTTCAATCCATAACGTATTTGGCTGTGACTCAATTTATGTCATAAACATACAGCCGCTGCACGTTATATTCCAATCATGCGAATCTTGCCATCTCGCAGAAGCGAGTTTGCATCTCAGTTTTGTGAAAGAGGCTCCGTTTAACCTAGACATAAGATCCGTCGGTTACATTATGGCGTGAGTTTAAAAATAGGCGAAAAATAGGAAGGGTGTGTGCGTTTGTGCATAGGTAGTTGAAAATCGTTAAAAGTAAGCGAATGGACTCGCCATCAAAAAGCTAAAGTGAACAAGACTGAAACAAGTACTACACTATCTCTTAATGATTACTTCTATTGACAGTAACATAAGTTATACAATATCCCATACTGATTGTTTCTAGTAATAATGACACAGGTTATATCCTATCAATTTTTTATTTGTTTCTATTCATAATAACTTAAGTTACATTGTATCCATTATTTATTGCTTCTATTGACAATCACTCACATTATACAATATCTTTTAATGATTATTTCCAATGATAATCACACAAGTTACACAATGTTTCTTAGTGATTACTTCTATTGATAGTCACACAAGCGATTCAATACATGTTACCGACTGATTAGACTGACAACCACGCAAGTTACATCATCATTATCATTAGACTGACAACCACACAAGTTATATCATCATTATCATTAGACTGACAACCACACAAGTTATATCATCACTATCACGTGGCATGTCATATGCGCGGGTGGTCAATGTTCGCCATCACACAATCATCAGTCTTGGACCAGGACGTGATCTGGTTCCAATCATGCCACGTGGCCAAACCGTCCACATATTTATCACTCTGTCTTTCCCTGGCTCATTTCTCATCAAGTTTGCCCGTTTTTACTAAGATTGCGAGTTTATTTCTCCTCATGAGGTGCCAAAGTGTATATTGTCTATTTACGTCTAATCTCTTTAAGAATGTAAGGGTTTTATTTGTTTCTAGTTGAACATTCTCATTCGTTTTTCTGATCGTCCGTGGTATTCTTTGCATTTTCCTCAGAAACCACATTTCCACTACCATTATATGTTTCTCATCTTGTCTACTTTTTATGTGTATTTCACATCCATATAACAGTATGGGTTCTTTATAGCACTTTAACACTCTGTTTCCCATTGCAATTGACACATTGTGATTGGTAAGTATGCTTTCCATCTTACAAAAGGCTACCGTTGCCAGAGTGATTCCTGTTTTAATCTCTATAAGGCACTTTCCATCAGATACACTATCTGCTATCCTTTGCTTGTATTGACAATCAACGAAACTGACACACACAAGTTACGTCTATGACTCAGGGAATGTTGTTTTTTTTTTAGCAGCATGACTGCAAGAACATCAAGTCAAAAGGGGTCAAGCTAGATTTGAACGCCAGGCGGGAAAGCGAAAGAAAAATAGTCAACCAAGACAGAACTGGTGTCGTCAGTTGCTACACGCTGAGCGAGATGCCATGGAGATGATGAGGAGGGGAATCTGAGCACTTTTGGACTAATACTTAGATGTGCAATGAGGAAGAGATCTGTTGACTAACTAACTAGCTAGCAAAATATGGAAAAAACGGGAACACAGATTACACAAGGAACTAACATATTCTTTTTAAGCTTAGCGCTCTACTTTACTTAGCTGAGTAAACGCGAACTATAACAATTACAAGTTGCAAATCAACTATGTGTACAAAGTGCATGATCGTAAAATCAAATTCACATTTTATACCAAGCCATCCTGCTTTAGAACCACAGAAGAGCAGACGGTACATACATAAATAACCCACCACCGTTTGGTAAGCAGATAAATTTTGCATGAAGCAAACAAGTAGCAGAATTTTACAGTTACAATGTTTCAATATTACGATAACATTTCTTTCTTATCTTGGCAAAAATAAGCTTTGAACAACGCCCCATAACTTTGAGATGAAATACAGTTAACTTTAATATTCAATGTACGTACTTCAATAACTATAATACCAGCTATATTTCAAAAGTATGAATAAAATTCAATGTATACTATTAGTATATTCGCGTGCATATGGTGACGGAAAAAGCAATGTGCACAGAATCAATACCCTAGGACGGTGATTCTCAAACAGTGTTTCTCTATACTACACACTGGAAATTAAAATTTACTCTCCTTATGCGAGACGTTTTCTCGATTGGAGTTACCTCTAAACATGCCACTGTTTTTACTGTTTTACTCACAACATATACCATACCTGCAATATTATCTGAAATGGGAGGTCTATGCACATCTTAACATCCATGCAGCAACATATACAATCATAATCTATTCTTGTGATATACAAACTGAAAGATATAATTGCCAGCCTGGTTATGTCAAGTAAAATCCCGTATTTTCTTCTTTTCCAGTTGGTTTATTTGCAGCAAATATTCACCATCACGACTCTCCATTCATCTCTGTGACCTAGTATTTTACTATGTTGATACTGGCTATCTCATTTATGTATTGCCCAACCTTTAAAGCTGTCCCATACATCTTTAGAGTCTTCATTTGCTTCTACTGCCTAATATCGTAACGTCCAAGGTTAATTTCTCTCTCTCTCGTCGCTTGTTGTAACACTGCCCACTATTTCAATGATCGTTTCCTACATTTTGTTTATATTTGTTTGCTATAATTTAATAATACATGCGGATGTCAAGATATTATCATTTATTCTACTGACTTCTCACGACATTCTAAAAATTCTTCTCATCAACTATATCTGCACTGTCTCTTGTTGTTTATCATTTAATTTCTCATAATCAAAATTCGCGTTCATGCTGAAGAAAACCCATACATGGCTTTACAGTAAGCACCTTTCATGACTGCCCATAATATTAAGTCGAATTGAGCTAAGTTAAGAACCGACATCACAACATTCGGGGCATTATTCCCATTACGCGTTCCGTCCTCATCTTCAACAAGTAGCAAAATGTTCTAGTACTAATGGTACCAGTTGAAATCTGATTATGTGTCCGTCTGGCCTTTCCTCGGATTCCTGAGTGTCGGCCAGATCCCGCGGTCACTCCCTGCTGCACCATTATCTCCAGACAATGATGATGCTATTACTGTATTTGGTCTTCCATTCTATACATACGATCCCAAATCACATTGACCACATCTGCATTATCGTGAATCAGTACGCCACCCAGAGGTGCAGATTCAGCCAGTTTGTCTGTCTGCTCATTTCCCAACACACCAGCATGCCCTGGTGAAAAGATCCAACAGTTGCTCCCAATATATATTTTTTAATTGAAGTACTCCACTGCACGAAGCATACCTTATATTAAGCTTCAATTTAGACAATCGTCCTACCAACACACATACGTCTGTCAAATTCCTGCACTGAATTAAATCACATTTATTTTTGACTTACTGTACATTTTTCTCTTAACCCGCGACATAAAAAAAAAGAAAAGAAATAATTCCCCGCGAAACTTGCCCTACTCTTTGAGAGACACACCTGTACATAAACGTGTAATGTAACATACATGAATCGGGACGAAATCTATATGTTGTTAATTAAGTGTATAAACCACAGTTACACTGATATGGATTTGCTCTTGTACATCTTAAGTTTTACTGCAATGTTACTGTTAAAACTCTTCTTTGTGTTACTGAAAGTATTTGTTAGTCATTTTAAACATGCCGCTGAAAACATTACTGTTTAGTTTAAATAACGTTTCTACTGCATTACTATAACACAAATCGACCGGGTTATTTCAACATATTACTGTCACAAATGTTAAACTGCAACTACAGGTACTGCTATCACACATCTAGACAGTGTTACTTAGAGAATTAGTTACAAATCTAAAAGAAATTTCCTCAAGCAATACTCTTAGCCAACATACCTTGGCCAGTATTCGTGGCTAAGGATTTATGGACGCGATTCGTAAGCCCGCTTACTCGCGTTCGAAACACAGATGCGACTGATTTGGCTGGGTTTAAACGAGTTGGTATGGGAGCCGGTTGTTTAGAAAGCAATGGCAAACTACTGAACGTAAACTTGCCAAGACATCAACAACAGCAGTAAAATGCTAGTGTTGACAGCGATGTCCTGTTAAAGGATATGAAAAAAAAAACATATCCGGAAGCAGGAACCTGTTGTGGGTCATTGACGTGAAAGGGCCATTACGTGTTAAAGGCCTTAATGCACTGTGGAATAGGTGGCAATTCTTTCCTTTCTTGGCAGATACAAAAAGTCGCTTAAAGAACTCAAGCGTCGAACCCTCGTCCGCCCGCGTTCATGACATTATCAGCTCCCTATCAACTACACTAACCCGTCCGTCTGTTACCTATACATCATGAGTTTAAAGTATCATTGTTACAGAGACGATTCATCTCAAGGAAAAGTTTCACCTTTACAGTTACTTAGTCGCTTAAAAAAAGTGTTAAACAGTTACTTTGTGTGTAACAATATTAATGCTGCGAATCAAAACGTTGTACTACATGTATTACTGTAATAAGCAGATACATTTCCATGGAGCAAATAGGTAGCGGAATTTTAGTTACACTTTTTCAATATTACGATACCACTTTTTTAAAAAAAAATCTATGGTGATAGTGAAAGTATTAATATTGCAATTTTTAAACATATATTGACTGTTACATATCTGAATTATACGGCTGTTATAAACTAACCAGAGCTCCCAGGTCGACCCAGTTTAAAATGGGTGGCCGTAAATGGTTTGGGACGTAAAGACGCCTGTGTGATGCCGGCCACATCACCCACCCAGTGTCGATTGGTCAAGATAAATCGGTCTACCACTATAAGGACAATGCTTAAACATGTGCCCGGAAGCAGTTTCCTGTCATGGGTTGTGACATGATAGTGCGATCACATATTGTAAGCCTAGGAGTAGGTTGGCAATCTTTCCCTCACTTTTCTAGGCGACCAGCCCAGGCGCCGAACCGACTTCCAACTGTGCTCTCGACATTACCCAAGGCAGTTCGCTATCAATTTCACTTACACTGCCTCAGTGCGTCTTATGGCGTGTATACGGGGGTCTTTTGACAATCTAAACATTGACTGTATCTATATATCACCAAGAATCTTACTGCTACACATGTATGTAATAAGTCTGGAATTATTACTATTAACGTAACAACTTTAGCCATGCATTACTGCAACCATTAAGTTAGAAATCTAAAGGTGTGTTACTGTAAGATTTACTGTTAACAACAATCACGTTACTGCAAGCATTACTGTCACACATATAAACATGCTAGTACAATTCCACTGGCACTAAACTACACCTGGTTACTGGTTAGACTAGCTATATGGCTGCAGCTATTTTTTTTTACCAACCTCTCTTAGCTGGGATTACTCACCTTTAGCTGAAAATTAAAACAAAAATGGATGAAAAACATATTAAATTATAAGGGAAAATCACAGACATCGAGTCCTGCTACTTGGCAAAGAGACAACTTATAAAAATAAATAAATCATAACGGAAAGACTGCCAGGTAGGCGTCGGTGTGCAGGGGTATTTTTGTTTATTCAGGCAAGATAATAAGCTCCCGTGGGGGTCAAATAAACAGGTGTACTTGAGACATTTCAACACTGGAGATAACACACTTATTCCTGTGCAGAATTATTGTCATGTTGTTTTTCCTGTTGAATTTTAATAACACTTTTTTATTACTTCTCAGTGTTCTGATTTCCTTCAAATCCTTACACCATCCTTTCAGACTTTCAATGTTTTTCATAAATATGACTTCTATATTTCTGTTTTCACTAACATTCATCTGATATTAATTATTTTCTGATTTTCTAATGCTTCTCATTTTCTTCTTTAGGCTCATAACCAATGTAAAGTTGAACTAAACTATAGGCGCTTGTTGCTTAGGGGTAGTAAACGCAATTTCACAATCTAGACATCATGGGGACGAAGTTATCAGCAGGCGTTTAAGAAGCACATCCTTTTGCGTTGAGTTTCACAATGGTACGCCTATTAGCGTCAAAAAGCAATGAAACACAAAAACAATATCGCACGTTCTTTTACCAAGCCATTTTCATTGACTGTTTGTGATTCGCTAGGCAACTTTACGTTCAGCAGTTTGCCGTTGCTTCGTCAACGAAAAGTCAACATTTAAGTCCAACTGACCGATGTGTGACATGAACCCACTACGCCGCCGTCAGCAGAGTAAGTTTAGCACGAGCGCGTTAAACCATTCGTCCACACCAACCTCTTACGGCAAACTACTGAACGTAAACTTGCATAGACAGTTGCAGACTACTAGACTACTTAGACAACTGCAAGCTACTGAACGTAAAATACATAGAAAATTGCAAACTACTGAACGTAAACTTGCATAGAAAATTGCAAACTACTGAACGTAAACTTGCATAGAAAATTGCAAACTACTGAACGTAAACTTGCATAGAAAATTGCAAACTACTGAACGTAAACTTGCATAGAAAATTGCAAACTACTGAACGTAAACTTGCATAGAAAATTGCAACAACCAAATCCCGCTGAGCTTGACTGCGGCGTCCTGCAAAGGGCATGCGACTAACTTGTATGAACTAAACGAATGCTTCACATTGTCGTCTTTGGTGTGAATTGGCCACATACGTCTTCTCTACATGACTTTTTGTGTGTCACTCAGACTTAATGCACTCCATATATCCTAGTGATCTTATCAATTTGTTGAATTTCCTGATTATAAATTATCTAATTATTTATGGTGTTATATTCACCACAAGGCACAGGACATCTGGGAACATTGCGCTACTGGCAGTATGCAATTGCAATTAACAATTAGTGTGTGATAATTATCATTTGAAATGTACATAGAATGAGACATTGTTCTATTTTCCTGTTAATATTGACAATATTTTATTTAAGATTCTAGACGTACAGATTAATTTACAACGGCATGCCTCGTAGGAATCTACAATAAGTTCTTTGTCTGCACAATGTGGTAATCAGCAATGTCCCGTAACTGTTACAGTACACAAGAATTCATTATATTTTGAAGAATAACTACTTTTAAACAACTACTAATTTCACAACAATATTCCCCCCCCCCCCCCCCACTTCTAGTGAATTTGAAAAGTGAAGACACAATCAATAGGTTGTACAATTGATTTTTTGACTGGCATAGTTCGCTGCATCTCGGCAGGAGCATACTGCAGAAATCACAAACCATAAACTAAAGCTTTAGGCCAAGCCAATTTTATGTTTAAAAATAAAACATGATAGTTTTAAAGTCACCACGACAGACGATGTAAATTAATGTGTTGTAGATTTCATTCTGAAGGATTCATCGTTTTGCCTTAGTTTATTATGTGTGAATTTTACTGTATGCACCTGAAGAAATGCAGCGAAGTATGCCAGTCAATAAATCGTGCAATCCATTATTTGTGTCTTCATTAATCAAATTACAAACGTGCTTGACTCATTAGAGAAAGAATCGATCTCTATTGGCTATTCATCATCACTATTATCATCGTCAAATGCTATTTCCGCACTATCGGCTACACTAAATCTCCAGATCCTCTGACCCGAGTCTCCCCGACGCTCTCTGTCTCGAGTCTTCCCGATGCTCTGTCCTTAGTCTTATCGAAGCTCTGTGTCCCGAGTCTTCCCGATGCTCTGTTCCTGAGTCTTCCCGACGCTTTCTGTCCTGAGTCTTCCCAATGCCCTCTGTCCCAAGTCTTCCCAATTCCCTCTGTCCCGAGTCTTCCCAATTCCCTCTGTCCCGAGTCTTCCCCATGCCCTCTGTCCCAAGTCTTCCCGATGCTCTCTGTCCCGAGTTTTCCCGATGCTCCCTGTCCCGAGCTTTCCCAATGCTCTCTGTCCTGAGTCTTCCAATGCCCTCTGTCCTGAGTCTTCCCAATGCCCTCTGTCCCGAGTCTTTCCGGTTTCCCCATTCAGAATTCTCCCAGTCCATCTGGTTATGTTTGTCTATCCACATGCAACATTATATTCTGCTTGCATTCTTCCCCTTCAAATTTCCCTCCTTTGTATCCGTTAACAAGAAACTATATGTCTTTGTTGGGCAGAAATACATTAACTGTCTGAATTCTATCTATAATGATTGGTTTTGATTCAGCAAATCTTGTCTTTCATCGCAGATTTTGTCGTACTTTTATGTTTGATTTCTGCTCCTGCCATGACACACTTTCTATTCGTCATTATGTTTAACTGAATTTTGAAAGCTTCAATTTTACCCTACATTATCTAATCCATTGCCTGTTTTTGCACAAAACAATATGTAGTTAAGGACATATATATTCCAGTTGTAATTCACAGATTTACTAGGAGTCTACGTGGCGAAGTGGTCAAGCCGTTTGACTCGTGCTCCGAAGGTTGTGGGTTCGATTCCGGGCCGCGTCCTTCGGTTCACGAGTGAAATTTTTCAGAGACTCCTGTGGGTCGCCGCTAGAGCTACGATGTTCGTGCTTTGAGAGACGCTTTCCGCGCTGCGGAAAGAGACCGAGCCATATGGGATAAAACCCGGTGCAATGAAGTCGACTCGTCGACTTTAAAGCGACTTTAAGATTTACTATAAATACGTAATAAAATATTTATGTTGTTGAAAGTTACTTTTGCCGTCATTGGCTATTGCATACATCACGGACATATGAAATATTACAACTCTGGGATCATATAGGTGCACTATTTACATTCATAAGAAATATTACAGCTCTGTGGTCGTGTAGGGGCATATATCATAGACATATGAAACATTACAGCTCTGTGGTCATATAGGGGCATATATCACAGACATAAGAAACATTACGGCTCTGTGGTCGTGTAGGGTCATATATCACAGACATAACCACCATTACAGCTCTATGGTCATGTAGGGCAGTGGTTCTCAACCGGTGGGGAATTCCCCCCCCCCCCCCAGGGGGGAATTTCAGGGTTTCCAGGGGGGGGGGAATGAAGACAATTTCAAGATCGTGTTAATACAAGAACTGATTACTTGACATAGTTTTTCCCTTCATACTTTACAGTTATGTATGTCTCGTCCTTCTAAAATTCATTTTATAAAGTAAATAGACCCACAAATCATGTTTTATGTGGATGTCTAGACTTGTTTTAGTATATGCTATTACATTTACCTTCCACTTTTACGTATACTGTGTAGGGGTGAGGGGATTTTTAGATAGGAAATATGAAGGGGGGGGGGGGGAAATGACGTTCTGAAAATAAGGTGAAGGGGGGAACGGGCTAATATTTTTGATAGGAAAGGGGGGGGGGGGAATGGCGTTCTGAAAATATGGTGAAGGGGGAATGGGCCAAAAAAGGTTGAGAACCACTGATGTAGGGTATACATCTCAGACATACGACATATTTCTTGCAGTTCTTTGATCACGTAAGAAACAACTGATCAATTTATAGTGATTTTAAAAACAATGAAAATACCGACCTGTGATGTATGACCATATTTACGCTATACCAACCACATCAGCCACTGAGTGCCGTTTGATCTAAAAAGTTTTGTGTCCAACTCCATGTGCATAATGCGCCTCAGTCTGGTAAAAGGGACCTTACTTTATATTATTTAAATTTCGAAACAATGCATTAATTTAATGCACTTAAACATAGAAGCAATAAACAATAGTTTGCTCAACCCGTTGCCTGGCGTACTTCGCTGCATCTCGTCAGGGGTACACCGCAGGGTAATATATCTGCACGGTAATCGAAGCTTCACAATCAATTCTCTCTGTCTGCACAAATTGGTTCGAAACATCTAATTGCTGCACCTTGCTCAAATATGGCTCAGAAATGCTGAGGCGTCAGCAATTATGGAGATTAGTTTGCTATTGTAAAGGTCATATTTGACACGGCTGATGCTGCGGCAGTTTTGCTGTTATATAACACAATAGTATTACAATCAACTTGAGACATGTCAACTACTGAGACAAGACACTCGTGCCTCTAAAGAAGTAATGGCAATTTGATTTTCCTCATTTATTCTAACTCTTTTTGTCGAACTCAATCTTCTGATTTCCAGGCAACACCTTACTACACCCTTCCGGTCATTTAAGGTGTGTTTTTTTTTGGGTCGTAAACGTGTTTACTTCTCTCTTTCCGTTGGTTTCTCGTGTATTCTTACAATATTCATCATTTTCATTCACAATATCGTATTACTAAAATATTTTTTTAATAAAAAACAATATTCGTTTATAGATGAATTTGAAGACGTTGGTGCCAAATGTGGTACTATTTTAGAGTTGATGTACAGTTAACAAGAAACAAGTTTCTAAAATGTTGTCAAGGTTCTCAATCTGTCAAACAGCACCAGTCACTTGAATTTAAATGTCCACTTCTCGTTCAGAAAACAATGGCAAACTACTGAACTTGAAATTACTTAGAAAATGAACTCTGGGGATATTCGCAACGTCCTGCAAAGGACATGTGACGTGTAATGTAATATTATAATATACCAATGACTACATAAAACACAATGTGCAGATGTTTTAGAAAGAACATACCGGTTTGCCTTTGGCCTTTTCAACTTCCACTTCGCTGACGTTAGGAGCAACGCCTCCCTGGTAGGCTGTTATTCTCGTGAGAATCTGCGAGATTTTGCCTTGATGCGTGAGGTCGTCCTGAAAATTAGAAAACGTTATTAAAACGATTATTTTCAGCTGAACATTTCATTACTTCAGTGTTGTGGAAGCAAAATGGGTTGCTGGATTACAAAGCCCGTGGCTTCGTGACATTTTACAATTTTTTTTTTTTTACAACAACAGGGAAGTTGTCCGTCTGAATAATTCTCTGAGATCACTGAAAAGCTTAAAGTAAGAATCAACAAATTCGTTAGGAAAGAACTGAGATAATCAGGTGAGTTGGTCACCTCAGCTCCAAATTGTAAGTCTAGTATTTGTAATATCATTTCACACCTCAATAGCACTATATGCAGTGAAAGGTTGGTTTCATAACCCATAACGACCTACATGCAGATGAATGGATAAGGTGACAGAATATCAACAGCGGTAATGAGTCTCCAATGGACAGAGCGTCACGTTTGGCACTCGATTGACAACTCAGATTCTCCACACAATGGTTTAACTGTTAAGCCCAATGCATTGAGGTTCAGGCTGTGTGATTCCTGACAAGCGCTGGCATCTATAGGAACTATGTTGGTATAGAGACTTTCTTTTCGACCCGGTACCAAAGTGTCATCTCCAGGGGGGGGGGGGGCTGTTGCAGAGTTTTCCTTTCACTCTCCAAGCTGAAGACACCAGCAGGGTCATACTTCACAGATCCCAGATGTACATTAGGAGGTTACCCGACCATCATTCAGCATAGCGAACATGGACTGGCTATGGTTAGTAGTAGGCCAGTAATGTTTGCTCCGTGGAATTTAGTATTTTTTTGGTCAGCAGACTGCAACCCAGTGCCCCAGGAAGCCCCTGTGTGTTAAAGATTTGGAATTATGGGACGCGAAATACGAGGAGCGTTCGAAAAGTAATGCATCGCATCGTTTTTCTCAGGAGTTTTTACTGAAAAAGCATGCAATTTATACCCAATATAGATGGATAGATCATGAAAACATCGGTATTATTCAACATATTAACCATTAACATATTAACGGGGTTATGCCAGCACGAAACAAGTGCATGTATTTCTTGACCGTACGAGATTTTTTCTTGATCATGTTGACATTTCTTTGCTGCATGAATCACTCCTTCATCATCTTCACATCTTGTACCACGGAGTCTATCTTTAAATGGACCAAATAGATGAAAATCAGAGGATACCAAATCGGGACTTTAAGGTGGATGGGGTAGTACAGTCCAAACCAGTTTGATGATTGCTTCCCGTGTGGCCAGATTTGTGTGAGGGCGCGCATTGTCTTGAAGGAGAAGGACGTCTTCTGGATTCTTGTGCGGCAGAACTTTGCGAACACGCTGCTTGAGTTTTTTTGTTTGTTTTTCGTTTCAATGTACATTAAGACTTAATGTAAGCTTGAGAATTGATTGCCTCTCCTATTGGCATAATATCCACAAGAATCATACTTTCAATATCCCAAAAGACAGTGATCATGCCTTTCCAGCTGAAGGAGTTGTGTTGAATTTCTTTCTTCGCGGTAATTGCAGATGATGACACTCCATTGACGGTAATTTTGTTTCAGGTTCAAAATGATGTGCCCAGGCTTCGTTACCTGTAACGATCTTAGCCAAAAAGTTCTCTCCATCAGCATTAACACGCTCCAACAAATCAAAGAAATTGCTTTTCTTTGCCGTCCGTGGTCATTTGTCAGACTTCGAGGAGGCCATTTTGCACAAACCTTAGAAAATCCGAGAGTTTTTATAACTGCATTTGCACTACCATTGCTGACTGACAGCTGTAAGGTCAATTGTTGAGTAGTGATTCGCCTATCAGTAAGAATAATGCCCTCAGCGCATTTCAACATTTCTGCGTTGGTGGCTGTGGCAGGATGTTCACAACACGGCCTATCAAGCAGCTCCGTATCTCCACTTCCTGATTCTTTTATTCCCTGAACCCAGCAACTGACTATACTCCTGTCGACTGCAAAACTTCCATACACATCACATACACACGTGTGAATGTTCACAACAGTTTTCTTCTCCGCAACAAGAAATTCTATCACAATTGGCTGCTTTTAACGCAAGTTGCTAACACGTTCCATGTCAACGTCGCTGTCAACATCTGCATTTTATTGCTGTTGTTGATGTTTTGGCAAGATTACGTTCAGTAGTTTGCCATTGCTTTCTGAACGACCGACTCCCATACCAATTCGTTAAAACCCAGCGCAACGCGGTCTGCTGCCAAATCGGTCGCAGCTGTGTTTCGAACGTGGGTACGCGGGTTTACAAATCGCGTCCGTAAGACTTTCGCCACGGAGACCGGCATGTCAACGATTTAGTGCAGCCATATTATGTGGCCAGTTAGGTTTCAATATGGTGCACACAATCGATACATGCCATATTTGAAATATGCAAAATGTCATGCTTCTATCTTTACTATTAGTTGAGAAAAACGACGTGGTGCATTGCTTTCTGAATGACCCACGTATTTCGGCTTGTACACTGCCTAACGAACTTTCATGCTCAGTAAGTACTCTCTACAACTCCAGCAATTAACAACCACACACTCACCCATTCAACCAGCCAACCATTCAGTCCAAAGTTGTAGGCTATCGTTTTTCTCAAGTATGTAATTAACGACTGTGTATGTATTCCTTCGACCATGATTAAGTTTGACACAGTTAGCAATGTGTGGATGAGTATGCCATGTTGTTGAACTATGACCTGACGCTGATGTGTGGGTGTTGGCGGCGACTACAACACTGACTAAACCAGTGGTTCCCAACATGTGCATGGTGTAGCAACTTCAAGAAATCGTCAACGTGGTGGGGGAGGTGTGTGGGGTGCGTGCTGGGAAGTTGTTGTTGTTACTTTTAGTTATAATTACTTGTACTTGTAAATTTAACCACGGCACAGTTATAACAGCTGTTTATTTCAGTAATCGCCGCATTATTCTACCAGTACTTTTAACAGTCTTAAAGTCTTAAAATTCGAGAGGATCGGCTTCATTGCCCCGGGTTTGTTCCCATTTGGCTCGGTCTCTTTCAGCAGGATGACCTGCCGAAAGCATCGCACAAAGCACGTACTCCGTAGCTCCGGCGACGACCCCCAGAAGTCTCCGAGAAAAATGTAACCGTGAACCGAAAGACATAGCCCGGAATCGACCTCACAACCTTCGGAGCGCGAGACAGACGGCTTGACCACTTCGCCACGGAGACTCCCTATTCTTTTAACAGTAAGTAAATCAAGATAAAGTAAGGGACCCTCTTCCCAGCCTTCAGGCTAACAGGGTATATGATGCTAGTCCTATATTGTTTGTAGATCAAGCGGCACTAGATGGATGATGTGGACAGTTGCTAGATCAAGCGGCACTCGATGGATGCTGTGGACAGTTGCTAGATCAAGCGGCACTCGATGGATGCTGTGGACAGTTTCTAGATCAAGCGGCACTCGATGGATGCTGTGGACAGTTTCTAGATCAAGCGGCACTCGATGGATGCTGTGGACAGTTTCTAGATCAAGCGGCACTCGATGGATGCTGTGGACAGTTGATAGATCAAGCGGCACTCGATGGATGCTGTGGACAGTTTCTAGATCAAGCGGCACTCGATGGATGCTGTGGACAGTTTCTAGATCAAGCGGCACTCGATGGATGCTGTGGACAGTTGCTAGATCAAGCGGCACTCGATGGATGCTGTGGACAGTTTCTAGATCAAGCGGCACTCGATGGATGCTGTGGACAGTTTCTAGATCAAGCGGCACTCGATGGATGCTGTGGACAGTTTCTAGATCAAGCGGCACTCGATGGATGCTGTGGACAGTTTCTAGATCAAGCGGCACTCGATGGATGCTGTGGACAGTTGATAGATCAAGCGGCACTCGATGGATGCTGTGGACAGTTTCTAGATCAAGCGGCACTCGATGGATGCTGTGGACAGTTTGCTAGATCAAGCGGCACTCGATGGATGCTGTGGACAGTTTCTAGATCAAGCGGCACTCGATGGATGCTGTGGACAGTTTCTAGATCAAGCGGCACTCGATGGATGCTGTGGACAGTTTCTAGATCAAGCGGCACTCGATGGATGCTGTGGACAGTTTCTAGATCAAGCAGCACTCGATGGATGCTGTGGACAGTTTCTAGATCAAGCGGGACTCGATGGATGCTGTGGACAGTTGCTAGTTCAAGCGGCACTCGACGGATGCTGTGGACAGTTTCTAGATCAAGCGGCACTCGATGGATGCTGTGGACAGTTGCTAGTTCAAGCGGCACTCGACGGATGCTGTGGACAGTTTCTAGATAAGCGGCGCTCGATGGATGCTGTGGACAGTTGCTAGTTCAAGCGGCACTCGACGGATGCTGTGGAAAGTTTCTAGATCAAGCGGCACTCGATGGATGCTGTGGACAGTTTCTAGATCAAGCGGCACTCGATGGATGCTGTGGACAGTTTCTAGATCAAGCGGCACTCGATGGATGCTGTGGACAGTGTCTAGATCAAGCGGCACTCGATGAATGATGTGGACAATTTCTAGATCAAGCTGGACTCGATGGATGCTGTGGACAGTTTCTAGATCAAGCGGCACTCGATGGATGCTGTGGACAGTTTCTAGATCAAGCGGGACTCGATGGATGCTGTGGACAGTGTCTAGATCAAGCGGCACTAGATGGATGCTGTGGACAGTTTCTAGATCAAGCGGAACTCGATGGATGCTGTGGACAGTTTCTAGATCAAGCGGCACTCGATGGATGCTGTGGACAGTTTCTAGATCAAGCGGGACTCGATGGATGCTGTGGACAGTTTCTAGATCAAGCGGCACTCGATGGATGCTGTGGACAGTTGCTAGTTCAAGCGGCACTCGATGGATGCTGTGGACAATTTCTAGATTAAGCGGCACTCGATGGATGCTGTGGACGGTTTCTAGATCAAGCGGCACTCGATGGATGCTGTGGACAGTTTCTAGATCAAGCGGCACTCAGTGGATGCTGTGGACGGTTTCTAGATCAAGCGGCACTCGATGGATGCTGTGGACAGTTTCTAGATCAAGCGGCACTCGATGGATGCTGTGGACAGTTTCTAGATCAAGCGGCACTCGATGGATGCTGTGGACAGTTTCTAGATCAAGCGGCACTCGATGGATGCTGTGGACAGTTTCTAGATCAAGCGGCACTCGATGGATGCTGTGGACAGTGTCTAGATCAAGCGGCACTCGATGAATGATGTGGACAATTTCTAGATCAAGCGGGACTCGATGGATGCTGTGGACAGTTTCTAGATCAAGCGGCACTCGATGGATGCTGTGGACAGTTTCTAGATCTAGCGGGACTCGATGGATGCTGTGGACAGTGTCTAGATCAAGCGGCACTAGATGGATGCTGTGGACAGTTTCTAGATCAAGCGGGACTCGATGGATGCTGTGGACAGTTTCTAGATCAAGCGGCACTCGATGGATGCTGTGGACAGTTTCTAGATCAAGCGGGACTCGATGGATGCTGTGGACAGTTTCTAGATCAAGCGGCACTAGATGGATGCTGTGGACAGTTTCTAGATCAAGCGGGACTCGATGGATGCTGTGGACAGTTTCTAGATCACGCGGCACTAGATGGATGTTGTGGACAGTTTCTAGATCAAGCGGCACTCGGTGGATGCTGTGGACAGTTGCTAGATCAAGCGGCACTCGATGGATGCTGTGGACAGTTGCTAGATCAAGCGACACTCAGTGGATGCTGTGGACAGTTGCTAGATCAAGCGGCACTTGATGGATGCTGTGGACAGTTTCTAGATCAAGCGGCACTCGGTGGATGCTGTGGACAGTTTCTAGATCAAGCGGCACTCGATGGATGCTGTGGACAGTTGCTAGATCAAGCGACACTCGGTGGATGCTGTGGACAGTTTCTACATCAAGCGGCATTCGATGGATGCTGTGGACAGTTTCTAGATCAAGCGGCACTCGATGGATGCTGTGGACAGTTTCTAGATCAAGTGGCACTCGACGGATGCTGTGGACAGTTTCTAGATCAAGCGGCACTCGATGGATGCTGTGGACAGTTTCTAGATCAAGCGGGACTCGATGGATGCTGTGGACAGTTTCTAGATCACGCGGCACTAGATGGATGTTGTGGACAGTTTCTAGATCAAGCGGCACTCGGTGGATGCTGTGGACAGTTGCTAGATCAAGCGGCACTCGATGGATGCTGTGGACAGTTGCTAGATCAAGCGACACTCAGTGGATGCTGTGGACAGTTGCTAGATCAAGCGGCACTTGATGGATGCTGTGGACACTTTCTAGATCAAGCGGCACTCGGTGGATGCTGTGGACAGTTTCTAGATCAAGCGGCACTCGATGGATGCTGTGGACAGTTGCTAGATCAAGCGACACTCGGTGGATGCTGTGGACAGTTTCTACATCAAGCGGCATTCGATGGATGCTGTGGACAGTTTCTAGATCAAGCGGCACTCGATGGATGCTGTGGACAGTTTCTAGATCAAGCTGGCACTCGACGGATGCTGTGGACAGTTTCTAGATCAAGCGGCACTCGATGGATGCTGTGGACAGTTGCTAGTTCAAGCGGCACTTGATGGATGCTGTGGACAGTTTCTAGATCAAGCAGCACTCGATGGATGCTGTGGACAGTTTCTAGATCAAGCGGCACTCGATGGATGCTGTGGACAGTTGCTAGTTCAAGCGGCACTCGATAGATGCTGTGGACAGTTTCTAGATCAAGCGGCACTCGATGGACGCTGTGGACAATTGCTAGATCAAGCGGCACTCGATGGACGCTGTGGACAATTGCTAGATCAAGCGGCACTCGATGGATGCTGTGGACGGTTTCTAGATCAAGCGGCACTCGATGGATGCTGTGGACAGCTGCTAGATCAAGCGGCACTCGATGGATGCTGTGGACAGTTTCTAGATCAAGCGGCACTCGATGGATGCTGTGGACGGTTTCTAGATCAAGCGGCACTCGATGGATGCTGTGGACAGTTGCTAGATCAAGCGGCACTCGATGGATGCTGTGGACAGTTTCTAGATCAAGCGGCACTCGATGGACGCTGTGGACAATTGCTAGATCAAGCGGCACTCGATGGATGCTGTGGACGGTTTCTAGATCAAGCGGCACTCGATGGATGCTGTGGACAGTTGCTAGATCAAGCGGCACTCGATGGATGCTGTGGACAGTTTCTAGATCAAGCGGCACTCGATGGATGCTGTGGACGGTTTCTAGATCAAGCGGCACTCGATGGATGCTGTGGACAGTTGCTAGATCAAGCGGCACTCGATGGATGCTGTGGACAGTTTCTAGATCAAGCGGCACTCGATGGATGCTGTGGACAGTTGCTAGATCAAGCGGCACTCGATGGATGCTGTGGACAGTTGCTAGATCAAGCGGCACTCGATGGATGCTGTGGACAGTTACTAGATCAAGCGGCACTTGATGGATGCTGTGGACAGTTGCTAGATCAAGCGGGACTCGATGGATGCTGTGGACAGTTGCTAGATCAAGCGGGACTCGATGGATGCTGTGGACAGTTGCTAGATCAAACGGGACTCGATGGATGCTGTGGACGGTATCACGTCGACCGCCTTTACTTGCCAGGTTATGTCATGGTACATATATTAATTAGTCTGGTTTGAACTGGAAAAGCGGTCAATTAAAGATAAAAACATCGCCTCCAGGGGAATTCGAAGACATCACCACCGTACCTGCAAGCAACCGTGCTATCTACTGCGCAATCGCAACTGTAGCAGTATTTTTTCATAAATGAAATGAAGACTTAAAGCCAACCCTGGATAACACTTAACTACAAAGTTGTGAACTCTGTTCTCGTGTTCATCCACCCACCCACCCACTCATCCATCCATCATTATCTTATACTGATTATTCTTCTTCTTCGTATTCCTTTTGTCTCCCAAACGGAGCACAGACTTAATGAACTCGTAGCAGAGAATCAACAAGCTCTCCTATTCTTATCTAGTTTCTGCAACTCATCCCATGCCCTCCTCAAATACGCTTCTCCGTGAGTGTTTTTATAAAGCCTGCCTCTATTTCCATTGTTTCATGGGTTCCAGAATATGTAATTTCTAGTTAAACTATTAACAATTTTGTTTTTCCAATGCGTGTCCTATTCAGTGTCTGCATCTTGACCCCACCTCTGTGGCCACTAAAGACATTAACTCTTTCAAACTGTACTCCAACACTATACTGACCTCATACAAAGCCATGTGGTTAGCAAAACCAGTCTCTGCATCCCCCGGTAACTGCAAACTTTCTTTCCTCGGCCCGGCATTCTCTACAGAAACAAAGAACAACAAAAAATATATCACATGCTTTATCTATCTTTGCTTGTAGGTACTACTCATTTGTAGATATTTACTTGCTGCAATTGATTACTCTAGGTTCGTTACATGTCCTTTAACGGACGTCGCGGTCAACCTCAGTATTTTTAAAATTTATTTTGATATACTAGGCAGCCTTTACGTTCAGTAGTTTGTCATTGATTTCTAAATGACCGACGCCTCACACTATCGAAATCAACACAAGGCGGTATGCTTCTAGATGTTCCACGGCTGATTTCGAATCCTCAACTCGATGGGGAATTGAGAGACACGTTAACTGTCCTATGCTACAAAGCTTAGCCTCACATAATTATTCAATGCTTATCTGTCTGCTTTGAAGGAGATCAACGATCTATCTCAGGCAGGTGATCAACGCAGTAGCTCAGCTGACATAAGTATGGCGGCCAAGCAGTCATGGGTTCAAATCGTTTTGGAGGTGAGGTATTTTTATGACTACGTGGCTTCTGCGTCAACTCAGTCTCAGACAATGACTAGCTACATGTTCTGGGAGGTCAGTAGCCCTACTGGTCTCGTGACGCACATGATCCATGTCACGAATAGAAATATCTTGGCATAGACCGATGCCATGACAAGAGCTTTCGCGGCATGGGACGATATCATCAACTGAAGTATCGTTATATTGGACGATGCCATGAAAAGAAATATTTCTACATTGGACCATGCCATGAATAGGAATAATGTTACATTGGACGATGTCATGTGTAGGAATATTGTTACATTGGACGATGTGATGAATCAAAATGTACATTGGACGATGTCATGAATAGGAATAATGTTACATTGGACGATGTCATGAATAGGAATATTGTTACATTGGACGAAGTCATGAATAAAAATATTGTTACATTGGACGATGTCATGTATATAAATATTGCTACATTGAATTATTCATGAATATAAATAATGTTACATTGGGCGATGTCATGAATATACATATTGTTATATTGGACGAAGTCATGAACAGAAATATGGTTATACACGTATTGCACAATGTCATGAATATAAATATTGTTACATTGGATAATGTCATGAACTGGCATATTGAGGCATAGAGCTATACCATGAAAAGTACTATCGTTGTATGGGACGATATCATGAATTGGACTATCGTTATATTGGACGATGCCATACACATAAATATCGTTATAGTGGGCGATGTCGTTCATAGAAATACATTAGATTGCACGAGGTTGAGAAAAGACATACCGTGGCGCAGATCTATGTTATGAACAGATCTTTCATGGCATAGGACGAAGTCAAGGAATGAATCGATGTTATAAAAGGATCTTTCATGGCATGAGATAAATGTCAATAAACGAACCTACAGATCCTAGAGAGGAGAGGGTAAGAAGACAGACAACACGATGCCTAAGTTGCCTTGATACAGGACAGGAAATAGAAAGTAGAACAAGTGGAGGGAGACAATTAATAAACTGTGGTCGGAGTGGGAATGAGAGATAAAACTCAACTGAAGACTAACATTACAGGGAATAACAAGAACGGGATCAAAATCCTGCAAGTTATTTTATCATGTTAAAACTGAAAATGTTTACCGACAACACATTGACGATTTTTATACGTTGTTTTCACTGTGTGGAGCAACTGTTATCTGGACATATGTATTTAATATAAGGACTTCCTCCTTTCATTCTTTCCTCGTGTTGCTTTGATTTCTGAACCATATTACCTTTATACATCGTTTTATTCACGTCGTTTTCTTTTTAACATTACATATGTAAACTTTTTCCCAGTTTCTCTGTGTGAAGTGAAGTATCTGTGTAGATCTAACCTATCTCTATGTAGGCTATATTTGTCGGCGTGAAAGCTTTGTTGTTGTCAGGTCTTAGTCAAATATGACTGTGCAACCGTATAATAGACGGTACTACCTGCTTCCTGTTAGCGCCGAATGTTGGCGGAGAGCACCACACCCGACACCCCACATTGTGCCAACGGCTTCGGGCGGATGAGTGCAATTGAGAGGGTATACGCCTTACTCTAGTGCGAGGAAATGCAACCTAAAGACTAAATGTCATGGCAGGGCAGACCAGGTCGGCAATTGGTCTAGGATAGAAGCTCTGACAGGTGGACAGATAGAGTATTGCATTGCTGATCCGGCAGTTTCTGCAGCCTGTCTTGTTCCAGGCGTATTGGTGTTATCTTTCCTTTGGAATAAACTAGACATGCCGAGAGAGGGATCATGCTGCATGGGCAACATATGGTCTCTAAATTTGGCCCAGGCTATGTGTTACGGAGAAGTATAACGCCATTTTACAAACTATCGTCTGTCGAAACGGCAAGGTGCCAGTCAGTCAGTCAAAGCTTTTTTTTTTTGGGTTCTTCTAAAGGTAAGATGTTGTGATTACCGGGCGAGTAAAATATGCTCCAGCCATCATATAGCCAAACCACATTTACGAATTTATTGGTTAATTGTCTGTGAATCCTTTGAATGGTTGAGCTTTAAATTCGACGCATTAGCGTTCAGGTCGTCTCAGCCATGGATATGACTGGCAAGTAACGGAGTGAGGATGGTGTAGAGACTACTTCCCACTTGGTATCAAAGTACTGGCATGTAACGGAGTGAGTATGGTGTAGAGACTTTACTTCCCACGTGGTATCAAAGTACTGGCATGTAACGGAGTGAGTATGGTGTAGAGACTTTACTTCCCACGTGGTATCAAAGTACTGGCATGTAACGGAGTGAGTATGGTGTGGAGACTTTACTTCCCACGTGGTATCAAAGTACTGGCATGTAACGAAGTGAGTATGGTGTAGAGACTTTACTTCCCACGTGGTATCAAAGTACTGGCAAGTAACGGAGTGAGGATGGTGTAGAGACTACTTCCCACTTGGTATCAAAGTACTGGCATGTAACGGAGTGAGTATGGTGTAGAGACTTTACTTCCCACGTGGTATCAAAGTACTGGCATGTAACGGAGTGAGTATGGTGTAGAGACTTTACTTCCCACGTGGTATCAAAGTACTGGCATGTAACGGAGTGAGTATGGTGTGGAGACTTTACTTCCCACGTGGTATCAAAGTACTGGCATGTAACGAAGTGAGTATGGTGTAGAGACTTTACTTCCCACGTGGTATCAAAGTACTGGCAAGTAACGGTGTGAGGATGGTGTAGAGACTACTTCCCACTTGGTATCAAAGTACTGGCATGTAACGGAGTGAGGTTGGTGTAGAGACTTTACTTCCCACGTGGTATTAAAGTACTGGCATGTAACGGAGTGAGGTTGGTGTAGAGACTTTACTTCCCACTTGGTATCACAGTACTGGCATGTAACGGAGTGAGGATGGTGTAGAGACTTTACTTCCCACGTGGTATCAAAGTACTGGCATGTAACGGAGTGAGTATGGTGTAGAGACTTTACTTCCCACGTGGTATCAAAGTACTGGCATGTAACGGAGTGAGTATGGTGTAGAGACTTTACTTCCCACGTGGTATCAAAGTACTGGCATGTAACGGAGTGAGTATGGTGTAGAGACTTTACTTCCCACGTGGTATCAAAGTACTGGCATGTAACGAAGTGAGTATGGTGTAGAGACTTTACTTCCCACGTGGTATCAAAGTACTGGCAAGTAACGGAGTGAGGATGGTGTAGAGACTACTTCCCACTTGGTATCAAAGTACTGGCATGTAACGGAGTGAGGTTGGTGTAGAGACTTTACTTCCCACGTGGTATTAAAGTACTGGCATGTAACGGAGTGAGGTTGGTGTAGAGACTTTACTTCCCACTTGGTATCACAGTACTGGCATGTAACGGAGTGAGGATGGTGTAGAGACTTTACTTCCCACGTGGTATCAAAGTACTGGCATGTAACGGAGTGAGGTTGGTGTAGAGACTTTACTTCCCACTTGGTATCACAGTACTGGCATGTAACGGAGTGAGGTTGGTGTAGAGACTTTACTTCCCACTTGGTATCACAGTACTGGCATGTAACGGAGTGAGGTTGGTGTAGAGACTTTACTTCCCACTTGGTACCACAGTACTGGCATGTAACGGAGTGAGGATGGTGTAGAGACTTTACTTCCCACGTGGTATCAAAGTACTGGCAAATAACGGAGTGAGGATGGTGTAGAGACTATTTCCCACGTGGTATCAAAGTACTGGCATGTAGCGGAGTGAGGTTGGTGTAGAGACTTTACTTCCCACGTGGTATCAAAGTACTTGCATGTAACGGAGTGAGTATGGTGTAGAGACTTTACTTCCCACGTGGTATCACAGTACTGGCATGTAACGGAGTGAGGATGGTGTAGAGACTTTACTTCCCACGTGGTATCAAAGTAACATCTCCACATGGTGTGTTCTGCAGAGCTAACGTTCCACTGCTCACGCTCAACGACCAGCTGAATGTGCAAGGCCGATACTGGGACTTCATAGCGCAGAAAGATATCTTATTGGGCGCAAGTAGGCCATGATTCAGGACAGCATCTACGCAAACGGACTGTCTGGGATTAGGCCTAGGTTGGAAAAATACCATCTTTCCTACACGGGTTTTAGGTATATTTTGACAACAGGATATATTCCACTGCCCAGAATGGACCACTTATAGATTAAATGTATCTTATAGTGCTGTGTTAATTTACCACTATTTCTAGTCTACACCTCAATGTACCAAAATGATTAATAAAAGATACTACTCAAGATTTACCAACAAGGATCTGGGCAATCCCCAGTATCTCAGCTGCATCACGGGCACTGTGTGACCCAACAATTCAGTTACCGTGGGACCTGTTAACCTTTTAACATCTCGATGTTCGTTTATGTCTGAATGTTGTACTCTGCAAAACCACTTGTGTATAGTTCACTCGGCATAATCAACTGCGATGTTACAGTTATGATATATGAAAGGTTGAGATGGTTTTGCACTTAGAAACCATACATTAAACAGATAAAATACTGTTTATATTTTTAACTTAAAAACACGCTTGTCTTATTTTGTTTTCTTGTCTTATAATAAAGACTTCGTTACAAGCAAGTAGTCATTTAGATGATTAAAATAACTTCTAGGGCGAGAGGAGAGGCTGGTGTTTAGATCAGCACGCCAGCAAAGTGAATACAATAACAGCGGCAGGGCAACCAAGTGAGTAAACGGCACGGCAACAAATTGAACGTAACAACTCGAGTGATTCTTCATTTTGTCAACACATAAGAAAACAATATAGCTTGTCTGCAAATATGCCAGGCGGAATATATGAAAGAAAATGGAGAACAATACTGAGTCTAGAGGCATTGGAAAGGACTCACAGATAGCAAGCGTCAAGGGCGTAAACATCACAGAACATACCAGAAAAAGAAAACATTTCAGCATACAGCAATCATCATTATACGGCTTGTCTTTAACGGAACCTCGCTCTCATCAAGATGCGACGAAAAGCGTCTCGATCTGTTGCCACTTCTAATGTCTGACGCACCCTCGTGACCAAGATATCTGCAGTGTCCAGTGTCCATCTTCGTGTTGGTCGATCTCGGCCTCTTCTGCTAGGAACTATGTCTGCCATCACCGTTATTTCAGCAAACAAACACAAGACACCACTACAAAGGATTCTATGTGGAAAATGATCTCCAGGGAAAACGTTAAAGTCAAGATATGAAAAAGTAAAGGCAATTCCTTGACAGTACCGCCCTGGGTTGTGAAGCATTAAACACATGTTAGCTGTATGTCATTTACAGGAAATCGGAGTCAACTCCAATATTTTTTTGGCTGTTAGTGATTTTCTAGGCAAGTTTACATTCAATAACTTTTCAATCAAGAAAAGGACTATATTGAGTCAATCCTGATGTATAGAAGCGAATCATGGGCATTTAGCTATGGACAAAAGCGTGGGAGAATAGAAAGAGCAATAAATATACTTTGAAAGAAGTTACCTCACGAAGAGAACTAATAACTGGCATCAGCCGAAGACGGTCCACATTATTTAAGTGTGTCACGAGAAAAGAGAAAGCTGGAGTATGTCGTCACAACGGGAAAAAATAGAGGGGATGAGAAGAAGGGGGAGACCAAGAGATAAGATGCTGGACAGTTTGGCATTATGGCATGGAGGAACATCGGTACCAGACATGATCGACAGCACACGAGATAGAGGGCTGACATGATCACCAATGCCACAATACATGAATTATAAGAAGAAGAAGAAGAAGAAGAAGAAGAAGAAGAAGAAGAAGAAGAAGAAGAAGAAGAAGAAGAAGAAGTAGTTTGCCATTACTTTCTGAATGGCTGACGTTCATACCATTGTGAAAATCAAAGTAATGCGGTCAACTTCCAAATCACCTGCTGCTAACTTCAAACTCCGTATGTCGGGACCGTTAAACTATGTTCACTACCATTAAGCCACACATTAAGTTGACAGTATTAGTGTCGTTTTACGCTAAAATATTTTGAACTGGTCATCGAGGGTGCGGGAAAATAAATAGGCTGACAGGCTGGCAGGGAATGCATCTCTTGGTCGTAGATTACCTATGGACAAGGGAGAGGTAGTCGTGTGCCTGTGGAACCAGGTGGAAATGCGGGGAACAGATTAAGAACTCGCATATGGAATGAATGAGATTGCGGGGAATCGGCAGGGGTTCTCGCAGAATCTCAAAAATGAGAGGGAAAGCCAGGAGAACTTTCAGTCAGATAGCGGTGGGAACGATTAGTAGTAGTATGACCCTTCGCTGGCTGTTGAACAAGGAGACAGAGCACGTACGGGAATGTCCTGAGCGCAGTGATGTCGCTTTTTAGCTCAACTCAACTCAACTCAACTCAACTTTATGTTAAAATAAATTCTAAATTACCACACACCGACGACTGGTGGTTAGTTACCTTTCTGGTAACTTTCCTTCCTAGACAATTCTAGAAAATTAGCCGGTATTACTCAATAAATATTTGATTACCTCACAGAGGCAATGCTAGAAAGACACGATTCCTGTCGCAGCAGGAGTTAAACCTAGGCCATTTGCTTGGTAAACTAGGATACTAGCCATCATTTCACCGCGGCTTAGATAAGACAGTGTCTACAGAATTGATAACATTATAAGGGAGGTCAAGAACCGCACTGTGATACTCGCACTTTGTGCTAACGATAGGGAACAACCGAAGATCTGAACTGCTTCAGGCGGATAGGTAAGTAAAGAACAGGTAGACAGGTGTCATGATTCAATGATGGAACCGGCAAAGCTGAGGAAAAAAAAAAAGGAAAATGCTGGAAGCATGACGTAATAGCTGTCAGCTGGCACAAGTTTACCTGTAAAAACTTGTTACCTGAATTGTCCTACATTTTCACATCCCTCATCATATTACACGTGTTTGCTTGCACAGGTGCTGTAATGAATGCTGCTACAGGGCTTCCACGTCGGCTATTTAGAAACAATTCGCGTGTTGTTTTTCCGCGCTATGTGTCGATCTAACTGTGCCAGTCAAGGCTGGAATGGTCACATATTTCCCCATTGCTGAAAGATGTGAGCGCGTTGCACCATGGGGAATTTCCTGAATTACTCTAGGTAAAACCATCATCGAAGAGAGAAAGGTTCGGCAGTCAGTGACTAGAGCAGTATTTCCCAACCTTTTTTGTGCCATGCCCCACTTAAGCCTTTCTAAAATTCATATTGCCCCCCTCCCCCGCCCCACGCCCCCCCCCCCTCAACATATACATTATTTTTAATATTCAAAAATTGAAATGTTCACTAAAGAAACTTGAATGATCGGTTTTAGGAAGAAATCACTAGGTAATTATTGAGCAAACACAGTAAGTAAATTTTCAAAACATATAATGGCGAACTGAAATTCAAGTACAAAATAATTTTAATGAAAGATTTTTCTATATTATTTTAATTATTAGTAATGATTTATTATTTAAATTTAGTGAGATCCTTGCGCTTGATGCTTGCTGCAAAGAGATCTTATGTCAGATACCAATTTAGTTAACTTCAGTCTCAAGTTTCCCCGTTTTGTTATATTCAGCCGACTTCTTCCATTTTCGAATTGCCCCCCTTAACAGTCGAATTGCCCCCCCTTGAGTGGGCCCCACGTTGGGAAACACTGGACTAGAGCATCTGACCGACACTCAGTACTCTGAGAAAAGACCACAACGATACCTAGACTGCAACTGCATTAGTATTAGGAATCTTCGCAGAAAACTGCCAAATAGTTATCAGCAATATGTAACAACCAATGGAATCCTAAATAGTACACATAGTTTAAGATGTCGATATCTTTGAATATCTCGGGTCCCTCGTCTCCGTCTGTCTGTACTCTGCCCCCTTCCCCTTTTCTTTTGGTGTCTCTGTCTGTCTGTCTGATATATATATGAGGAGCGGCTGGCCGAGTGGCTAGTACGCCGGACTCTCACATGAGAGACCCGGGTTCAATCCCTCGGTAAGGTGTGGGATTTTTTTCTGTCGGGGGCAAAAAAAAATAAAATCCTAACCTGCACAGTTCGCGGCGACTGCACTAGCCAGGAGGCCTTTAATTCCTTAGGCTCAAAAACCCCTCTGCCATACACCACAAGGTACTATGTTGGCAGTAAATGACAACTCAAATAACGTCAAAGCACAAAACACATATTGTTATTAGGGAACAAATCAATAAATATACAAGCAGAATACAAATAACCATTCCTGCCAGAGTGAAGTCTTGAAGATTGTATAGCTGGTAATGTAAAACCTTATGATTTCATGCGGACCGATATCTTCAGGAAAACGTTGACGTCCAGCTGTAAAACGGTAAAGACATTTCCATGACAGATACTGCCGTAGAATGTGACGTATTAACATATACATTTAGCTGTATGTCCTGTACAGGGCAAATCTGTCAGCTCCAGCACTATTGGATGTATGTTATTTTTTAAACAATTGTTAAGTTCAGTAGTGTGTCAATCTAGTGAGGAATTTAGGTCTTAAGAGCTGTATTCAGCCAGTCTTGATGTCTGATGTACAGAAGCCAATCATAAGATAAGAGGCGAAGCAGGTAAGTAAGGAATTATGTGAAAGTTGCGAGGTGTGGTTTTATAAAAGAATGAGAACACCGTGGACAGACAGAAAGAGCAATGAACAACCCGCAAAGACAACTAATTTTCTCGCATTAGACGAAGATAGTCCACATCCTGTGGGCATGTCATGAGTCATGGAAAACTGAAATATGTCGACACAACGGACAAGATGGTGGAGAAGAGAGGAAGAGAGAAGATGCTGGACAGTCTGATATCATCACATGGAGGAACATCGGTATTGAAAATGATTAGCAGCACGCAAAACAGAAGGCTGAGGGCAGATATGACCACAAACGCCACACGACATGAACTATAAGAAGAAGTTTGCCATAGCTTTCGGAACAGCTGATATTCATACCATGTTGAAATCCAACGCAGAGTGGTCTCCTTCCAAATCGATGTCGGCCGACTTCAAGCTCGGTAAGTCGGGATTGTTAAACTGCGTTCAGTGCTCTTGAGCCACACACGCCGACAGTATTAGCGATGTTTTACGCCAAAGCTTATTCTAAATTACAGCTCCTGGCGGCTCCCACATCATCTATGTAGAAACACTACACGTGTTGTTTCTCCGTGGTATGTGTCGACCTAAATGTGCCAGTCAAAGCTGGACTGGTCACATATTTCTTCATTCCTGAAACATTTGAGCAGGTTCCACTAAAGGAGGGTTTCGTGAATTACTTAAGTAATTGCTTATGAAAGTTATGGTCAAGTGGCCATGCCATCTCAACAAAACTCTGAATCCCCTGGGAAACTGACCTTCATTCTTAATGTCGACGCATTGCCACTCATGTTGTTTTAGCCCTGACAAGGGCTGGCATCTAATGGAGAGAGGTTGGTGTAGAGACTTTTCTCTGGACCCGGGATGGAAGTATCATCTCCACGGGGATTGTAGCGCACCTCTCCTTCCCTTCTCCACGGTCATACAATTCACATCTCCGGAGGATTATATCAGTATCGGTTCATGATTCAGGACAGCGTGTACTGCTAGGCTGTGAATATGCCTGGGTTAGTGATGTTGCCTCCGTGATGTTTTAGGTGTGCCATTGTCAATTGAACCTATCCAACCCGATGCCCTGAGGGAACACGTTTCCAGGGAAATAGATCACTTAATGTATAGGGCCGAGCGTTCTCGGAGATCTCACCCCCGAACACACACGACAGCAGTAGGTTTCTAATCCCCTTTTCCCGAAAACAAATATTGTGGTGAAATTAAACACACTATTTACAATACACATGTGCTTGGCAACTTGACACCAAAGACAGAAATGCCAAAAATGAAAGGAAATCAGGATGGCGGAAATTCATGATTACAACGATTCACGGCAAGGTATAGTTTTCACATTCGTTCAACCCATTGGCACGCAAGCAGCGTATATATATAACAAAAGTATACTTCTCACATTTCTTCAACCCATTTGCAAGCAAGCTGTGTATATATGACAAACACGGATGTTTACCATACCTAATTACGTTCGGGTTAAGCGAATTGGTATTTAGTCTTATTTAGCAGATGTTTTGCTATGAGCTAATCAGGATGTCAAACGGTTCTTCAATTAAGCTAACGTGTATCTGACTTGATTTGATCGTCATTACCATCTTGTAGAAGATTTGATTCACACAGGCTGCACACATATTAGTGACATAGTTTCTTGTTCTTCTACTATGGTACATTAGTTTGTCATATCTTAACCATATATCGCCTTAATCTGTTTACAGAAGACAAAGATTTTTGTACACTAGCAAACAAATACACATATGTTCAGTCATGAGTTAAAGTGAACAGTAAGAGAGAAGCTGTGTATTATGAGACCTTTTCACTCTACATGATCTGTATGTTTGGTAAGTTTGTTAGACTTTATGCAACTTGCTTTTCATAATTAATTCTATCCTCTATCTGAGTTTCTTTGCTGCTATATCAATCACTATTACAATCTCAAGTGTTTTCATAATATCTATCATTCATGGATGGTGATTACTGTTAGTTAGAAAGTCACACGTTGTTGATACATCGTATGTATGTATAAACTCATCCTGGGTTCACACGTCTCTTTATACACCATATATCCCAGTCATTCATATTTTGAATAAGAAGACAGAAACAGCGTATTGTACAATCTCAAAACTAACACGTCATTTTGTTTACACAAATGTGGTTTACTTGCGTGTATAGCACTACCGTCTCTACACAACTACAGTGGTGACAGTGAAACATGTGACAATGCACTTTTTGCATATTTCAGTTCAAAGAATTGATTACGCTACTTCATTACGTGTTGAACGTTTTTCTGAAGTATGCACCTGACGAGATACATCGAACTATGTCAGGCAATAAATCGTGTAATATTTTGGTCCTGTCTTCATTATTCAAATTCAAACGGGAAAGATTGTTTCGAATTTCTCAAACATTTATACTTTGCTAGTTTATTCTAATCAACTACTAGTACTATTTGCTCCTTATGTACATTCATACTTTTCTAGTTTATTCTATTCAGCTACAAGTACTATCTACTCTTTGTCTGCATTCATACTTTAATAGTTTAGTCTATTCAACTACTAGTGCTTTGTGCTCTTTATCTACATTCATACATTGCTAGTTTATTCCATTCAATGATAATGCCCTTTGTCTAAACTCAAACTTTGCTAGTCTGTTCTGTTCAACCATACGTACTATCTGCTCTGTGTCTACATTCACACTTTACTAGTTTATTCTACTCAACCATAAGTACTTTCTGCTCTTTGTCAACATTCAAACTTTGCTTGTTTTTTTCTGTTCAACCATACGTAGTATCTGTTCTTTTTCTACAGTAAATATTGTGAAGTCCGCTGATTTTTTCATACGTTTGCCCAGATAGCCACTGTGGCACCGCTGCTCCAGACGTAAATACATCCTCAAATGTAATAGACTGTAAACAAAAAAACTATAGTGTACATGAAACATTTTAAAGGATTAAGCAGGATTTCAATGCTTCATTTTCTTTCAATGAAAAGCTTCATGTAGTAAACCGACGTACAGTTTGCTAAATCCAACTCACGCATGACATATTTATAACGTAAGGATAAACTCTGCAATTACGGGTAATTTTGCCTGATATGATTCGCTTGTCATTAGCGTCTGGGGGAGAGTTAGATTATACAGACACTAAGCCTAATTACACAATTTACATTTAAGTGCCATATGTTCTTTCTTTTTTCTCTTTTAAAACACGCAAGTTAATTCGTTCGTGAATTAAAGCAGCACTCCAGAAATAAACGACTCACGATTTGTAAAGTATGTATTTATTTCTTCATCATCGTATTCACTCTCTGCATGAGACAGGCGAACTAGCCTTGATAGAGGATCTATTTGGCATGCCGTGATGAGAGCGACGTGCTACAATGGTCTTTGATAACCTTGATAGAGAAATCTTTTCGGCTTGTAGTGATGAGAGCGACGTGCTACAATGGCCTTTGATAACCTTGCTAGAGACTATTTGGCTTGTCGCCAGAGAGAGAGAGAGAGAGAGAGAGAGAGAGAGAGAGAGAGAGAGAAAGAGAGAGATAGAGAGAGAGAGAGAGAGATAGATAGAGAGAGAGAGAGAGAGAGAGAGAGAGAGAGAGAAAGAGAGAGAGAGCGACGTGCTACAATGGATTGTCATAGCCTTGCTAGAGACTCTATTTGGCTTGTCGTCAGAGAGAGAGAGTGAGAGAGAGAGAGAGAAAGAGAGAGAGAAGAGAGAGAGAAAGAGAGAGAGAGAGAGAGAGAGAGAGAGAGAGAGAGAGAGAGAGAGAGAGAGAGAGAGAGCGAGCAACGTGCTACAACGGTCTTTGATAACTTTGATAGAGAAATCTCTTCGGCTTAAAGTGATGAAAGCGACGTGCTACAACGGTCTTTGATAGCCTTGCTGGAGAATCTATTTGGCGTGCCATGAGAGAGAGTGACGTGCTACAATGGTCTTTGATAGCCTTGATAGAGAATCTATTTGGTTTGTAGTGAGAGAGAGAGAGAGAGAGAGAGAGAGAGAGAGAGAGAGAGAGAGAGAGAGAGAGAGAGAGCGACGTGCTCCAATGGTCTTTGATAACCTTGATAGAGAATATATTTGGCTTGTAGTGAGAGAGAGAGAGAGAGAGAGAGAGAGAGAGAGAGAGAGAGAGAGAGAGAGAGAGAGAGAGAGAGAGACGTGCTACAATAGTCATTGATAGCCTTGATAGAGAATCTATTTGGCTCGCAGTGATGAGAGCGACGTGCTACAATGGTCTTTGATAGTCATGATAGAGAATCTAAAGAAAAGAAGTAGCGACAGAAATAAATATCATGGGGAGGGCATGGACTAAAGGATATGGAGTGACTTAAATGGAAGTCAATGCCCCGACGGCATATAAAGGGCGAAAGAAGAAGAATAACTAGTAGAAGATAGCAGATTCGGTTCAAATCTCGATGTTCCCCAAAGGCTACAATTTTCCTTTTCTCTATTGTGTCTTCAGGTGTCTACTTCTTTCCTCTTTCTTATCTCTCACGTATTCTCATCACTACTTGTAAATGTTTCCATCTTTTCACCAAAGAAACAACCTGCACGCCATAAACAAGGACATACATTACAACTGTTCGGCTGAGAGACAAGAACCACTTTTTCCGTGGATATCATTAACGTGAAAAAAACCAGACATGCTGTAAAAAGCTCATAGACAATGTATGTCTGGCACCAACTCGTTGGGTTTCCACATTCGTTGAGTCTATGCTTGTCTTCACGGCTGCCACAAATTGCGTTTACTGCGTCACCTTGCACTCTTGTGGGTTGACTCATTCGTCTGGGTAATTTTAGAAAATAGCCGAAGTGTAGGGCGTGAACGGTTTACATGGATTATCAGGTGTTTGGGAATCTGGGAATGGGGTATAATTGTCTGCCTGCCTGCCTGCTTGCCTGCCTGCTTTCCTGCTGTCTGTCTGTCTGTCTGTCTGTCTGTCTGTCTGTCTGTCTGTCGCACACATAATAGATAGCTGATGTGAGAAAGATGAAAGGTTGGATGGACAGATTGTAAGACAAGTCCAATTATGCCCAATTTGTGATTCTTTGAAAATAAATTTATGTCTGTCTGTCTGTCTTTCTGTCAGTCTCCCTGTCTGTATTTCTTTGCTGTGTTTTTTTTTCCTTTCTTTCTACTTGCGCGCACGCGATTATTATGTTGTTATTATTTATATCTCGACTTGCTTCGTGTGTTTATTTTCTTCGTTTGATCTCTTGTTATGTCATTCTGTCTTTTCTTCTCTCTGAAAATCAATTGTATGCTATTAATTTCTGTTATGATTTTCCTTCCATGCCGATTACATTACATTGTTTCTTATTTCATGAAGGCAGTTATTTCCGCTGTACTTTCTCTATTCTTTAATACATTATAGTGATTATGTCAATTATTACAAACATAATATGAAGTAACAGCACAAGGCAAGAAAGAAAAAATTGATGGACCCTTTTGAAAATTCGGCGTATATTTTATAGACCAGTCGGCAGTCAACTTGTGATGTGGCCAGTATCATATCAGCCGTCTTTACTTCCCAATACACTTACTGGTAACATTTTTGGACTGGGGCAATCTGGGAGCAAAGGTTTATTTTAAAAATTTTAATGCACCCGAATGCTGATTGAACTTTTGACCACCGAGCCGGCAGGCGAGTGTCTAGCCACTATGCCACAGCGGCTCCCATAGTGCGAGACGGTATATCAAAAATGGACATTGGCCTTCCAAATATTTTGAGTGACATACATAAATCGGGACTCTTCGCTGGCTGTTGCAGATGAGGACGGAGCACGCATAAGGATGACCCGAGTCCTGCAATGTAGGTTCTTGACTCAACTCAACTCATGTGACAAAATGATCACTGCGGTGCTGCGTATTCTCGTAAGCATCGAACACCTCTTGGTTTCTAGCAGGAGTATCGCGGCATTACTTCTGGTGCTTCATTTGTCTTTACTGTTTTCTGTTCTATCAGTTTTCTCAGTCTGCAATTCTCATTCTCCCTCCATCTTTATGTATCCTCCAACAATTTCCGTCACCTCTCTAAACCCAGTTCTGTGAGAGCAATCTTCTCGGATGGAGTTTGCATACGATCATATTATGTGCCCCTGTTGGAATCTATTAATTCTGCACGTTCTCGCCATCCACTGAAGCAGGGATTTATTCTGTTAGCAGCTTGAATTACCTCCGGTTATTCATGGTATTCCTTGATCTACTGTTACTGTTATTCTGTTTATTCATTCAGTAGCATGTCCTTTGCAGAACCTCGCTTCTATAACAACCTTCCGGAAAACCTCTCGATCATAAGCAAGATGTCCCGCGTCCGATACACCAATCTGGAGATCATCCGCCACATCCTGCACCCATCTTCTCTTTGGCCTTCCTCTTCCTCTCTTCCCAGGCATATACCCATCCATTATTGTTCTCTCCAAACTTTCGTGACGTTTCAAGTGACCAAAATATTTCAATTTTCTTTGTTTTATCGTCTTTAATAGCGAGTCTTCTTCAATATTCAGCTCCTGAAGTATGGGTGCATTTGTTCTTTTCTTTACCCAAGATATTCTTAGAACTCGTCTATAACATTTATATTCAAAGGCATTTATGCGCTGTCCAGCTTGTTTAGTAAGTGTCCGGGTCGCACAGGCGTATGTTGCAATGGGACAGATGCATGCTCTTAAACATCTAGTATTCGTAGTTCTGTCTGCCCCACTCCTAATTTATTCAGTTGTTTTAGCCTCTGAAGAGCAATTGATAGTGGTCGTTTAATTTCTTTCATTGTGTCACTGGTTATTCTGTTAGCAGCTTGAATTACCTCGGGTTAGTCATGGTACTCCTTGATCTACTGTTACTGTTATTCTGTTAGCAGCTTGAATTACCTCGGGTTTGTCATGCTATTCCATGATCTACTGTGCAGCAAGCCTGCTACGTGGCGAAGAAGCTACGGACGCAGTTCGTGATCCCGCATACCAGCGTTCGAAACACAGCTGTGCACGATTAGGCAGCAGGCCGTGTTGGGTTGGTTTTTTACAAATTGGTATGGGTACCGTCGTTCAGAAAAAAATGGTAAACTACTGAACGTAAACTTGCCAAGAGATCACACAAGCGAAAAATTATAGTGTTCACTGCAACGTCCTGTAAAGGATATGCAACTAACTAAAGGTGTCACAGAGACATTAATTTGTTATGTGCCAAACAATTCAGCACTCACTGGAACCTGTCCCCACATAAGCAGTTTGCCTGGCTATGTGGCATGATTTTAGATCATCGAGGGGAATATGAACTCCACTGCGTTGCGTTTAAAGGGTCACCCTGCACTTCATTGTGGGCGCCGGGTGGTTTGTTGCTGGGTTTACAGAAAACCATGCAAGACCCTTGCCACACGCCCATGTCGTACACTATAGATACATGACCACCACAGACCTGAGCAATAGATCATTAGGGATCTTAGAGTTTGTGGACCCTAAGAGATGCAGTGACATAAACCATCTACTAGAGAATATATTGGCCGTCATCAGCTAACTCCCAAATCATGGATAAATGGTGTTTATCGCTCCACATGTCTTAGTAAATGATGATTCGTTCTTTGTGCGCATGGGAATCGTGTCCTATTTAATAAACTGTCTCAAAACTGAGGGATCGCGTAGTGATATTTCAATACATATATAAAATGTGCCCTGGTGGACGAAGTTTGAGAATCCCTGTGCTAGATGACACATCATTGTTAATTTTAATCGGAAGTACTGAAAGTCCCGAGGCATGTATGTGGCTACATAATCTCCTGGTTTACTGAAATGTTGTAGCTGGCATGGTGCATGCCTAAAGCAAGTCCACTCTCCAGGCTTTCACATGAAACATTGCTGCTCTGCATACTTTTCCACGGTTGATGTTCTATCAAGATCAAATTTCAGGATGTAGCGATTCCTAGAGTGAGCCGAACACAAAATCCCAATGTGTCAGTCCTTCATTAACGGAAACCTTCTTGGACAGCAGGGAATGCTAGTGTCGTTCCCCTGCCTTCTTTGAGCACTGTATGGTATGACAGGCAGGACTGTTACGCACGGTCTGGTAGGTGTATGGAGTACCTCATGGGCATGTTGCTACAGAAATATATTTTAGCTGGACTTCTCGGCAGTGTTGTGTATATACAATAACGACATCGACGTTTAACGCGACATTTGTTGTTTAGCGACTAAAATATTCTTTAGAGAAGTACTTTCTCAAGAGGCCAATTGGTAGGCCGTGTGTTTAACCGACATGGGGTCGGGCTGCAGTAATTGCATTAAACTGGATACATTAAACTGTTGCGTTGAAAGGAATGCAACATAGAACAGTGGGAAAATATGATTTAGTTATAGCGGGGTGCTTGGGTGTAGTGGTTATGGCGTTACGCTGACAGTGGCATGAGCGCGGCTGGGCTGTAGTTGGATGTCGGTTATCGCGGTTCGCTTTGGGACGGAGAGACTGATTACCTATCCCTCCGCGTACTCAGACCTAAAGAACGTGATGGTTGTAACAATTGGCATACCCATAGCAGTTTCATGCAACGAGACTATTTTGCTGTTGTTGAAATAACTAGTAAATAAACGTTGTGGTGGTCTAAATGGATTTACTCTGTAGTAAGATCATTGGAGAAACGACTGATAGTCACTAGCTGCAAGTTGACAATTAGAAGACGGAATACTCTTTAACTATCATATTCTTCGTTCGTCAGAAATGATTGGCAGGTAGACTGATATGATGCACTCAGACTAGGACAGTAGCAAAATATCATTGACAGTTTGTTAGTTAGTCGACAGATCATCCTCGCTGCACATTGAACCATTCATTCCATAAGTGCTCGGATCCCCTCCTCAGTAAATCCTTCAGCGTGTAGCGCCTGCTAACGACACTAGTTCTCTGTTCGTTTATTACTCAGCTTTGGTTTCCTGCGTAGTGTTCTTGTTTGACCACACCTCTTTTAACTTGCTGTTCTCGCAATCTGACCCTGGTTGCAGATTCACAGTCATCACCTGGTCCTCGCAAACGTCTTACTTCTCGTAGAACATTCAGTATATCATTTACAGTGCATCATGTTGCTTTTTGTTGAACTAAATGTAGATGGTGAGAGTCCTTCTCGAGTCATGCATAAATGTTTGATGCAATATGGACATGTTGCTAAGTGACACTATTTATTAATGGAATTAATTTGTACCATAATTCATTTCGATAAAAGATGGCCAAGCCATCTGACTCGGGCTCCGAAGGTTGTGGGTTCGATTCCGGGCCGCGTCCTTCGGTTCACTGGTGCAATTTTTCAGAGACTCATGGGATCATCTCTGGAGCTACGGAGGTCCTACTTTATGCGATACTTTCGGTAGCCCACGCTGTGGAAAGAGACTGAGCCATATGGGATAAAACTCGGTGCAATGAAGTCGACCCTGTCGACTTTTAAGTGACTTAAAGCGACTTCTGGAAAAGATAGTGTCAGACATGTTGAATTAAAGAATAACACATGGCTCCTTTTTATCAGATGATAAATATTATATTTACCTAGGAAAAGACAAGCAATGCCCCCTGCCTTCTCTACCTCAACAATGTTTGTAATACTGAAGACACGTCGAAGCATAAATGTTTATGTCTTACTAGCTGACCCTGCCCGGCTTCGCCCAGACCCTGGTGGGGAGCATCTCATTTAATTCATATAAGTAGTCATATAAGTTCTCGTTCCCGTTACCGACTGTCTGTCTGTCTGTCTGTCTGTCTGTCTGTCTGTCTGTCTGTCTGTCTGTCTGTCTGTCTGTCTGTCTGTTGTCTGACCCGGCCCGGCATTGCCCAGCTCCTGGTGTGGAGCATCTCATTTAATTCATATAAGTAGTCATATAAGTTCCCGTTCCCGACTGTCTATCTGTCTGTCTATCTGTCTGTCTATCTGTCTGCCTGACCCTGCCCGGCTTCGCCCAGTCCCTGGTGGGGAGCATCTCATTTAATTCATATAAGTAGTCATATAAGTTCTCGTTCCCGTTACCGACTGTCTGTCTTCCTGTCTGTCTGTCTGTCTGTCTGTCTGTCTGTCTGACCCGGCCCGGCATCGCCCAGCTCCTGGTGTGGAGCATCTCATTTAATTCATATAAGTAGTCATATAAGCTCCCGTTCCCGTTCCCGACTATCTATCTGTCTGTCTGTCTGTCTGTCTGTCTATCTGTCTATCTGTCTGCCTGACCCTGCCCGGCTTCGCCCAGTCCCTGATGGGGAGCATCTCATTTAATTCATATAAGTAGTCATATAAGTTCTCGTTCCCGTTACCGACTGTCTGTCTGTCTGTCTGTCTGTCTGTCTGTCTGTCTGTATTTCTGTCTGTCTGTCTTTCTGTCTGTCTGTCTGACCCGGCCCGGCATCGCCCAACTCCTGGTGTGGAGCATCTCATTTAATTCATATAAGTAGTCATATAAGCTCCCGTTCCCGTCCCCGACTATCTATCTATCTGTCTGTCTGTCTGTCTATCTGTCTGATCCGGCCCGGCTTCGCCCAGCCCCTGATGGCGAGCATCTCATTTAATTCATATAAGTAGTCATATAAGTTCCCGTTCCCGACTGTCTGTCTGTCTGTCCGTCCCTCCCTCTCTGTCTGTCTGTCTGTCTGTCTGCCTGTCTGTCTAATCATTTATTGGTTGCAGTTAGAACAACCTTAGATAAACGAAGACCAACTTACAAAAAGCATTAGAAAGAGCACTTGAAAGATCTTTACATCTTCCCCAACAATTAACTTGGGTAAATGGAGCGGCGGCAGCAGCATCAGCAGAAGAAGGAAAAGGAGGAGTAGGAGCTGGGAGGAGGAAGAGGGAGGTGGAGAAGGGAGGAGTAGGAGGGAGGAAGAGATAGGCGGAGAGAGGAGGAGGAGGGAAGAGGAGGCAGGAGGAAGGAGGAGGAGGAGTAGGGAGGAAAAGGAGTAGGGAGGAATAGGAGGGAGGAGGAGGGATTAAGAGGAGGAGAGAGGAGGAGGAGGGAGGAGGAGGGAGGAGGTAGAGGGAGGAGGAGGGAGGAGGAGGAGGGATGTGGAGGGAGGGGGAGGGAGGAGGTAGAGGGAGGAGGAGGGATGAGGGGGAGGACGTAGAATTAGAAGGAGGGAGGAGGAGGGAGTGGGAGGAGAGAGGAGGAGAAGGGAGGAGGAAGGAAGAGGAGTGATTAGGAGGAGGGCGAGGAGGTAGGAGGAAGAGGGAGGAGGTAGGAGGAAGAGGGAGGAGGAGGGAGGAGGAGGAGGAGGAGGAGGAGGGAGAGGGAGGAGGAGGGGAGAGTAGGAGGAGGATTTTAACGCATATGCCTGTAGACAACTGCAGCGAAAAGGTGGGTCTGTCTATCTATCTGACCCGCGTGGCTTCGCCCAGCTCCTGGCGGGTAGCGTCTCATTAAATTCATACAATAAAAAAAGTAACTTAAAAGAATGTCCTTCCACACACCATCCATTATTTTTAATGAAAACTCTTTCTAATCACCTGCATGACTACAGTAACTTCTTAAGCAAAAAAAGATGAGTTACAATGTTATGCATTGTGCATTATTTTTATGAAAAATTTGAAAATGCCTTACAGATTGTATCATTGTTTATTATAACTCATATGCCGGTACATAACTATGGACAAAGAGTTTATAAATCTTTGAAAACGATGCCACAATATGACTATAAGTTATACAGAAAAGTTATGCCCCTTGAAATAACTTTTACAGAGTTAAGTCCCCTGAGATATATGAAATTACAATGAAAAATGAAAATGGAATAATAATGGGTAAGCAGCCGATTTCACACTAAAAAAATATCACAGTTGGCAGCTCTGGAATGAAAGGAAGACGTGTAGAAAATTTCATCTAAATCGGATGGGCCGTTCGCGAACAAATAAAGGACATACGGACATACATACATACAGACAGACAGACAGACAGACAGGCGGAGATCGCAATTTATATATAAGATTTAAAATCGCAATATCTGTCAACTGATTTTATCTTGTATAAAAGCGGCTCTGTGGATTAAGTCTTGGGGTGATCGACAAATGTAAAACCACCGTCTTATTAGCTGCCCGAATCATTTCGTTCACCATGTCGTTTGTTCTTTATTTCTAGCTTTTGTTAGTCAAGCCTGTTTTCTTTCCGCCTGTTCTCGTATTTACCCATCGTCTTCCAGTGTTTTTTTTTTCCGGCTTTTTTCTACCTCGAAATTTGTATCTTTATGCTCCCTTCCTCCAACCCTCTTTCCCCCTTTCATTCATTCATTCATTCATTCATTCATTCATTCATTCTCATATCTAGTCTTGTTATTTCCTATATAGTGTTCTAGTTTTATTAGCCTCTTTCAGGTATTCGTTAATTGCACCTGTCAGTGCATTGTACTGTCAACGTTCGCCTCAAGAACCACAGCCTCACTCTGTCAGTACAAAGTACTAGCAACGTTCGCCTCAAGAACCACAGCCTCACTCTGTCAGTACAATGTACTGGCAACGTTCGCCTCAAGAACCACAGCCTCACTCTGTCAGTACAATGTACTGGCAACGTTCGCCTCAAGAACCACAGCCTCACTCTGTCAAGTTCTTCCTAATTTGTTCATTCGCATGTCAAGTTACTCTGCCATACAGTAATTTAAAAAAAAAAGATTCTATATAACACATCAATACTCTCTGTCTGACATTCAATGACAGTGGTATATTGTATAATATATTTTTTTCCAGTTTCTCAAATGCAGCTTGTGCTTGACCATCTATGTTCTTAATCTCTGCCACGCATCTTCCACCTGATATAATGTTTGGCCCTGGGTATTTACATTTATAAGCTTACACGTATTCCCTTCAACTATTATATCACATTTAGTGTTGACTTTCTCTTTGATATAATCACTGTCTCTATTTTCACGATATTCAAAGAATGTCCATGATGTAGCATTCTTTATTATTTAAATGTAGAATAGTTGTTAAAGCTCTTTTATATTGTTTAGCTGAAAAATATTGTGCCATCTGAAATGCGTAGATGATCTAGTATATTATAATATTCATGTCGTATTTCTGGCGTCTTTTTGATGTACCTCATTATTACTTCGCTGTGGAGAGAGAGAGAGAGAGATACATATGGAGAGAAAGAGATAGAGCGATATTTAGAGAGATAGAGAGACAGAGAGAAAGAGATAGAGTGAAAGAAATAGAGAGAAAGAGATAAAGAGATAGAGAGATAGAAAGATATAGAGAGACAGAGAGGGACTGAGAGAGAAAGAGATAGAGAGGGGTAGAGAGAGATACAGAGTGAGACAGAAAGAGATAGAGAGTGAGATAGAGACAGACAGACATACAGACAGACAGACAGACAGGGAGAGAGAGCTAGGGAGGGAGAGAGAGGGTGATGATGAGAGGTGGAGAGAAAGAAGAAATGAGAGAGCTAGGGAGGAACAGAAAGCGAGAGAGAGAGAGAGAGATAGGGTAGGAGACAGAGGGAGATGGAGAAGGAGAGATAGAGGAAGAGAGAGAGCTGGAAATGGAGAGAGAGTTAGAGAGAGAGAGGAAGAATGGAAGCTAGGGAGGGAAAGAGAGCTAGGGTGGGAGAGAGGGAGAGGGTGAAAGGTGGAGAGAAAGAGGAAGAAAGAGGTAGGGAGGGAGAGAAAGAGGAGAGAGAGCTAGGTAGGGAGAGAGGGGGAGAAGGAGAGAGTGTGAGAGAGGGTGAGAGCGGGAGAGAGGGAGGGAGAAAGTTAGGGAGGGAGAGAAACAGGGAGAGAGAGGAAGAGAGACAAAGTGAGAGTGGAGAGAGGCAGAGTAAGGGAAAGACAGAAGAGAGAGAGAGAGAGAGAGAGATAGAAATACCAGAGATCCGGTGACTTAACAATCCTTGTTCTACTCCTTGCTATATTTGTTCATAACTGCCCTATATAGTACTTGTCATTATATATATATATATATATATATATATATATATATATATATATATATATATATATATATATATATATATATATATTGTTATTATATGAGATAATGAAGGTGGAGAAGCAGAGAAAAACAGACAGGGAAAGAAAGACATAGCGAGAGACAGAAAAATAAGAGAGAAAGTGAAAAAGAAGAGAAAACAAGAGAGAAAGCAATAACGAAGAGAAAAATGTGGATTAAAAAATATGAAACAATACTGGAAAGAAAAAAAAAGAACATTACACGAAGAAATAAACATATCAGTTCTGGGGCCTTATTTCATAGAAATCAGAAAAAAGCACTCGAGTTATTCACAAGAATGCTTATCATGCAACAGGCAGTTCAATCGCCAGCCACGTCCCTTGGCTTTCACCACTTGTAATTTACCCATAAAACGGGGAATGTTCCTAGACAGTGCTTGCCGTTTTTATTTCCCTCAGCTACAAATTGATTTTGGCCGACATGTTCAATGTTTTTATGTTATTCTTTATTCTTTTCCCCCGTCAATTTCTTTCTGAGCCTCTTTCTGGTTGTAACTTTTCTCCATCACCTTCTCTCTGTTGATGGTATTCTGAATTATATTACTAAGGAGCTGTTAGCATAATTGCTGCATAGTTTTTGCCAAACAGCTTGTTTCAGGGATGATAGCGTGAATATGTTTGTCTGCCTGTCCGTTTTTTGTTTGTTTTATTACACTGTCTGCCTGCCTGCTGGCTTGTCTGTCTGTGTGTGTGTGTGTGTGTGTGTGTGTGTGTGTGTGTGTGTGTGTGTGTGCGCGTGACTGTCAAATTGCGAGTGTGTATAAGTGTGTTTGCTTTTCCAATTACATTTCTGTATGTCTAGCTGTGCTTGTCTGTCCATTAATCCGTCTAGCTATTTATCGATCCATAAATTGCATTCTATTTACATAACATCTAATGTTGGCTACGCAGTTAAGATAGGAACATTAAGGGAAACAACAATTTGTGCGTGCACACACACACACTCACACACTTACACTTTCGTAAACACTCACTCACACATACTTTATATTGACATGTACCGTCACAAAGTGAATAATTCGGTATTGTTGCTCACACTCTAGAACATAAATGGATAGGGAAACGAAAGGCATACATCCAGGCGGTCTCCCCTTAAACTTCTACACTGTGTGATTTTTACACACAACCAATTTACATTGAGAAAATGTTCTTCAAAGTTCAGAATCATGGTCTTGGACAATCTACTTTCTAGTCTAATGGCAGTACCAAGATTACTTCAGCTTAGTCGACTCTTCCTTGGATAATGCGGAAGAGACCAGTCCGAGCAATCGCTGCAGCAACTCCTGTACTCTTTTCAGAGGTTAAGAAAAATACCATCCACCAACCGGATGATGTGTGTGGCCTAGGGGCAGTGAATAGTTTCCATCCATCCATCATGTGCCATGCCGGTAAGCGTGGGCGGTCATGTTCTGCCATCTCACTAGATCACCAGAGTCGTGGATCAGCTCCGTGTTCCTGCTTCGACCATGCCATGTGGCCAAAGCTATCCAGGTATTTACTTCTCGGTCTTCATTTTGACTGTCTACGTTTAATGTCTCTAATCAGTTTACGATCTTCATTTGTTTCTTGAAGGACTTGTTCATTGGTTTTTCTGTCTGTCCATGGTATTCTTTGCATTTTCCTCAGAAACCACATTTCCACAGCCATCAGCTGTTTTTCAGCTTGACTGCTTGTTGTCCACGCTTCACATCCATACAAAAGTATTGATTTTATGTAGCACCCCAACACACTTTTTCTCGTTTCAATTGATATCTTTTTATTGGTCAGTATGTTTTTCATCTTGCAAAAGGCTACCTTCGCAATGGTAATTCTTGTTTTAATCTCTTCAAGGCATCTCCCATCAGATGTTATGACTGTGCCGAGATAACAGTATCGATTCACTTGTTTAAGACTAGCCCATCTACTCGTATATCACATTGTGGTATTTCCTTCTTCCTAGTGATGACCATAATCTGTGTCTTCTGATTTTCACAGGGGTATGAGGTGCGGTATTTTTAAAAGCATGCATCTTTACCATTGCAACATACGCCTGCGAGACCTGTACACATACTAAACAAGCTGAACAGCGCATAAATGCATCTGAATATAAATGTTATAGACGAGTTCTAAGAATATCTTGGGTAAAGAAAAGAACAAATGCATCCATACTTCAATAGCTCAATACCGAAGAAGGTTGGCTATTAAAGACTATAAAACAAAGAAAATTGAAATATTTTGGTCACTTGAAATGTCACGAAAGTTTGGAGAGAACAATATTGGAGAGGATATGCCTGGGAAGAGAGGAAGAAGATGGCCAAAAAGAAGATGGGTGCGGATGATCTCCAAATGGTTGTATCGGACGCGGGATATCTTGCTTATGATCGAGAAGTTTTCCGGAAGTTTGTTATGGGAGCGAGGTTCTGCAAAGGACATGCTACTGAATGAATAAATGAATAAATCGGTCGTTTAGAAAGCAATGACAACCTATGATTGTAAATATTTCCAAGACAATCGCAAACAATAAAAATGCTAGGGTTGATTGCGACGTCTTGTAAAGGATATGCAACTAACTTTAAAAAAGACAACCCAGGTTATGAAGCGGTTAACTAGATAAAACACGAGCAGCCTATGAACAGTTTTTCTAGACCAGGCCTCACTACAAGCCCGCATACACAATCACCTCCATCAGCCATATGTGACTATGGATTGATGCGCTCTATGGGTAGGAAGTCTCTAGCCTGATGACCTGGATTTCCTTTCGGCGGGCGCTAATCTACTCTGCTTGTTGAATTGGTCTCCTTTCACCGAGCTTAATCTTATTCCTTACAACGCATCGCTACGTGTTACGGTTAGATGTCTTTTCTTATCAGGTTATGGAATCTATACCCATCGTTCTTACATCTCGCTTGCACGTATCTTTGAATCGTACAACGATTTAATTAGATGAGTCAAATCTGCTGGAAACCCTGACGATCCACAAATTCTGATGCTGAGGCAGTGGAAGCCTTACAGTAGCCTATGAAACAAGTATGAAGATGTACACCGTACTCTCTGCATTTCTAAAAGATAGCTCTCAAGTTGAAAAGTGATCCTTGGTTCTCTGCCCTGTCTTAAACCAGTCTGAACTTCTTGGTACCCAAAATATTGACAGGCAGATACATAGAAGCAAGGAAAACCATAGCCACGAACCTCCTGAAGATAACTGGGATAATTTCTTTGAACCAGAATCCAAGAGGCAGTCAATATATGCCTACCTGTCTCCTCCTCCCTTTTCCCCCCTGTATAACCCACAAGAGTGTTAGGTGAAGCCCATACATAAGCACGCATAAAAAACAGCAGCCAAACAGAAAACTGTAAGAAGCTGAACAGGGACCTCCAAACCGAATATCCAAGCAAAGAAGACTTTATGCTTTTAGAAATGCAAAAATTAGAAAGTGAGATTGGCAGGGGAACAAAAGAAAATAAAGTAGAAGCAACACGACGAACGCATCATATGAGTCCTTATGAGGATTACATCCTTAAAAAAAGACGTGCAATAAACCATTATGATTGGCGGAAACAGCAAAAATACAACACAAAACTTAACTGTATGGCAAGGAGCCAAGGTGACGACAGAGGCAGTTATGTTCCAACAATAGAGACAACATTTATCGACACAGTGGAAAAGGTTATAAAGAAAACCGCCAAGACAACTGACCTCACGATATAATCAAGGCAACAACTGGTTGAACAAGGTCCATGTGTTTGTCTCTCTACAAGTCAAGTCGAGGATACCACCACAGCAGAAGCTGCTGCACGTCGTGGTCGATATTTAAAACCTGGCAGAGCTGACCCTTGTCTGGCACATGTACATGTACATGCACACAATGAAACTTTGCCAGGGCGGGGTCAACACGGCCTGCTCGTTACAACTTCTAACTGCCAAGCTATTCTTAACCATGCCCAGAATGAACAAGAGATCTTCTAGTTCAAAGCTCTTATCCATGCACGCACGATTAGCGATCAACTTTTCCGAACTCAAATGTCAGTATTGAATCACGTTTCTCTGAAACATACAGGTCATTGACCGGATTTGAATCCTGTACGCCTGGTGATGGGAGCCGGTGTTGGGAAGTGGGTAACATACTTCCTCCATGACCGGTAGTCCGGTAGTCCTGATAGACCGGTGTTCGAATTCGAATTTAAGAGGTATTTTAAAAAAAATGTATCTTGGCTACCAAGTCAACCCAGCCTGACATTGACACCTGGGCATTTATGGTAACTAATGTTGATAACACTGCCTGCCCAGTGCTGGATGGTCTATAAAAAAGATGGGGCTAACACCATCCATATACCCAATCCGCCTCAAGACGAGAAACACGGTCCTTTACTCTCTAATTTTACACGAGCAAATCACACGATTTGAGAATCATTTCTCTGTATTCGTTGCCGCTTGTCTGAGGTAACAGCAAACACCACAGTAATTGATTACTTATGTTATTCACTTTTCATGCCATAATTTCGGGATTAAACCCGTACTAAAATATTGTTATTCTTTGTGTTTGCGCAGGCAATGGCATAGATTTACGGCTCCTGTCTGAAAAACAAAAGTTGCATGGTTGAATCATTGCTTTAAAAGTAAAATTGACAGCAATTATTTTGTCAGAATAAATGCTGCATAAGGCTGACCAAACGTTTACAGATTCTCAAAGTTTTCTGATGAGGATGCATAATCTTATCAGATAAGAAGAAAACAGGAAGTCTCGTGTTTCAAATATCTTGGAAATATGATCACATAAGATGGCAGATTAGACAGAGAAATCGAAATAAGATGTCAAAAAGCAAGTGCTCTAGCATATCAACTATCACCAATACAGAAACATCAAAATATATCTATGTCCGCAAACGACAGATAATAAATAGAATATTCACACCAACCCCATGCTATCAATGTCAAACTTGGACATGATCCAAATCACACTTACGCAAAATCAACACCTGTGAGATGAGATCCTCGAGGAGAGCTGCCACCTTGACTTTCCGAGACCGAGTAAGAAATTATATTATCAGACAGACAATGGGATCAACACCTTATACCAAATTTATTGATAGACAGAAGCTCAAATGGTTTGGCCATTTCGTTAGAATACAACACCATTAACTACCAGCACTGACATCTTAGATCAAAGAATATCTGTTACGAGAGCATGAGGACGCGTGAGAAGAAAATGGATTGACGACATCAAAGACATTGTACAATCACACGGAATGTGCTGGAGCGCCAATTATTCCTCCTCACGACTCTTGACGGCAAAAGTGAAAGAAGATGATGATAATGATGAATAGTTTATCAAGCCATATTCCCGCTACGCTCGCCTGCTGGCTCGGTGGTCGTAGGTTCAAATCCACATCTTGGCGAATATTTAAAATTGATGCAGACTCACAGGTGGTAAAGACAATGGTACAGGTATCTTTTACGTGCCTTAACTCGCACTGGCAATATGGTGGTAGACCCATGTTTGTACAGACCATCGACACTTAGTGGCTGATGTGGTGAGTATCAAGGCGGCCGCTTTTACTCCTCAAGATATTTCCTAGTACCAATTATAGGCTGGGTTGATCTGCGAGCCCAGGTCAATTGTAAACATCTATCGCCCATGCGGTTTCGAATCGATCATCCCCGGGCGGCAGACGAGCACCCAGACACTACGCCAAGAACATGCCATCTTTCACAAACTTGAGTGAGTTCCGAGCAACACTTTGACGAAGCTATATTTCCGTCGTATCCTTCCCCTGTGCTCACCACCGTTAACTATATAGTTCTCTCGGCTATTGCGTACTCAAGCCTGTACAATCCGTTGGCCGTAGCAATAGAAGTCGGTGTTGTTATTAATAGATTCTGCGCCAAACAAAAAGGTTTGGACCAAACAAAAAGGGATGATGGAAAATGGAAGTAGAGATATGTTTTAGTTGCAACTTAACAGTTGTTAATATAGTAGCAGACATGTTGTATTACAACGCAATGACAACTATTCGGCGATGTATGATCCCACGGCAGATACGGAAAGTCGCTTAATGCGGTTAATCATCTTATGGCAATTACTCAATTAAGTAATTTGGTGTGGTTAAAATGACACAAGAAAGGCGACAACTTGGTATACGCTCGAGTCAAGACTATAGACAAACGAATATGGAGAGACCATGGTGGACTTAGATTGACTCTCTGAGCCACATTGCTACGTTACTTCGGCACGACGTTACAAACAGGTTTGCCGGCTCTGGCCTAAAATATGTGAAGGCTCAACAATTCACAATCTAACGACAATATCTTCAATGTGGCAACATTTACCGATAAACATAATATGGGTTGAGAAAACATGATTCCCGACGGGCTGCTAATGAAACACCGAGATTCCAATAAAAACTGTACGCGAGTGTCTTCAACCTGAAATTAACGATTACTTTTATCAGAGACATCAACGGGGAGGCCTGAGTGCGTGTGAGGAAGAAATAGAAGGTATATGGAGAAACGCTCTGAAGCGAAAGTACTTACAGGAAAATGCTGGCCTTTCTCGGAAATAAGACAAGAAGAATAACCATTAAACTATTTATACCAGATACATGGAAGTCGTGGAGGTGCAGTGGTTAGTATACTTGCCTGCCACCCAGTGATTATGTGTTCGAATCCCCATTGAGTGGGGCTTTTAAAAATTGATCTGCGCTTCCAGGTCGATTCAGTCGAAAACTGGTATACACAGATACGGCATGGGAAGTAAATACTGACCACATCGCCCGTTGAAAGCCGAGTGGGCTCTACAAATATGCAGCTAGCACCATGGAACCCGCAATAGCGTTGTGACTAGAGGCTGGTCTGTCGATCGTGGGTTTAAATTCGCTTAGGGGTTTCATCTCATCTCATCTCGTCTTGTTCCTCTTCTACCCTGCGGTGTCGAGCTAAGGCATAAACAGCGGGAGAGTGCCAGTCTATGGCCTTCATGTATCGATACTCCCATCGGCTCTGCTATTCCCTCTGTCTTTCGTTTACGTGGTCGGCCTGTTCTTCTGCTTCCATTAGCTTGTACATCACTGCTTGTTGTGATATACTGTTAGTTGGTAACCTAGTTACTTCTTCTTCTTCTTCAGCATTCCGAGCCATTGAGGTTCTTTGCTGCAAATACAATCTGTCTCCATTCGTCTCTCTGGTGGACCTTCTCTTGCCAGTCGTTGATTCCAAGTGCTTGTAGGTCTGTATGTATATTATCTCTCCACCGCCTTCTTGGTCTACCTCGGGGTCTACGGTCATTTATTTCCTGAGTGTAAGCGAGTTTTGTTTCCCTATTATCTTCCATTCTTTCTATATGCCCCAGCCATTGTAGTCTATTAGCCTTCATGATACCAGTGATTAGCGGGGACTTAAACAAATCATAAATGTCTTTGTTACTTCTTCTTTTCCACTCTCCACTTTGTGTATCCCTAATGGGTCCAAAGATGCGTCTTAAAATTTTGTTCTCAAAGGTTTGTAACAAGGCTTCGTCTCCTTTCGTTGTACTCCAGGTTTCAGAGCCATACAGCACAACTGGTCTGATCAGTGTTTTGTATATTGTGATTTTGGTGTTACGAGATAGCGCCTTTGATTTTAGTAGATGTTGTAGTGCATAGTATATCTTATTTCCAGAGTTGATTCTAGTTTGTATTTCTTCCCTTATGATGTTGGAGCAGTTGAAGATTGTACCCAGGTATTTGTATGTTTCCGTTCTTTTAATGGTCATATTATCTATTTGTATGTGGCCAGAGTTTTTAGCCATTCCGTCTCTTGAAATTACCATATATTCTGTCTTATCTTGGTTGATAACCAGCCCCATCTGTTGGGCTTTTTCCTTTAAGTGAGTCAATATTTCTAATGTCTTTTGTTCACTTTGCCCTATAATATCTATATCATCTGCATAACCAAGCAGCCTGGATGTTCCTCCAATATCACATTCCTCCTTTACCTTCCTTACAACTTTCTCTAGAGCCAGATTGAAGAGTAGCGGCGATAGTGCATCACCCTGTTTCAAGCCAGATGTTATTTGGAAGGGGTCTGATTTCCTGCCTTTATATGTTACTATATTATAAGTATCTTCCATGCATAGTTTGGTCATGTTAATTAACTTCCTTGGTATTCCAAATTCCTGCATAACATTCCATAGACTATTCCTATGGACACTATCATAAGCCTTTTTAAAATCCACAAAAATGTTATGGAGATCTCTTTTATATTCCCAATGTTTCTCGGCTATTTGTCGTAAGATAAATATCTGATCTATTGTTGATCTGTTTTGTCTAAAACCCGCCTGGTAGTCACCTAATATGTCTTCTGAATATGGTTTTAGTCTATTTAGTAATACTGCGGATAGTATCTTATAGCTTGTGGACAGTAGTGATATTCCTCTATAATTTCCACATTGGAACTTGTCTCCTTTCTTAAAGATAGGTATCAATAATGACTCTTTCCAGTCATGGGGTAATTCTTCTGTCCTCCAGATTTTTATTATTAGTTCGTATAGCTTTAGATGTAATGCATGGCCACCTGCCTTTATAAATTCAGCAGCAATTCCATCAGTCCCAGTTGCCTTATTGTTTTTAAGTCGTGTGATTACATATAGGATTTCTTCAAATGTAGGTTCTTCAATTTGTGGTTCGCATGTTAGAACCTCTTCCTGTGGGAAAATGTTACTTGGAGCTTCACAATTTAGTAATTCAATAAAATATTCTTTCCATGTGTTGCACATTTCTTCATTGGTATTTATCATATTCCCATTTTTGTCTTTTAAACCATATGTGTTTTGTTGGTGCCCTCGTTTCATTGACTTCAGTACTTTAAAAAACTTTCTGGATTCATTTTTCTGGTGATTAGTTTCCATATCTTTGATTATATTACTCATATATTCTCGCTTCTGCTGTCTGACTATTTTGTAGCCTCTTTACATTCATTTCTATAATGCTCTTCCTTTTGGATGTTATTGATGTCATTTAACCATACATGTCTGGCATTCTTCTTCTTAGTGACTGCTTCTTCACATTTTTGATTGAACCATCTGTTCTTTCTATGCGTGGTTGACACACCGAGACATTCTTCTGCGGTAGATTGAAGTGTATTCTTGATGTTCAACCAAGTTTGGTCAACGCTTTCCTCCAAAGGGTCTTGAAAAGTTTCAAGTTTACATTTTATTTCATCTGTAAATTTCTCTTTGACTGTAATGTCTTGTAGTTTTTCTCTGTTATATGTTGGGTGTAATCTTTGTAATTTAGTATAGAAAGCTCTCTTAAGTTTTATTTTAAATTTTGCTCCAACGAGGAAATGGTCACTGTGGCACTCAGCTCCTCTATAACTTCTGACTTGCTGTATGTTTGATGCATTTCTGTTGTTAATTAAAATGTGATCTATTTGATTATACTTTTGTCACATGATTTCCAAGTTTGTTTGTGTATATCCTTTCTTTGTAGTCTGGTACTGCTAATCTGCAGTCCTTTGGCTTCTGCCAGGTTGATGACTCTCCATCCATTATCATTTGAAGTTGTATGTAGGCTTTCCATACCGGCCACTTTTTTATTAGTTTGCTCTCTACCTATTTTTGCATTGAAGTCTCCCAGCACAATCAGGATGTCCTGTTTGGGGGTTTCTTCTATGACATCTTCCAGATCATTATAAAAGTCTTCTTTATTTGGCCACCTAGTTACGTGGCCAAATAATTTGCCTTGCTGCTTTCTAATAAAATCTAGCGCTGCTATAACCCTCACTTTAGTCCTAAATTTCTACATTTCTGATCTCCTTTCGTCTTGATACATTGAGTATTTTCTCAGAAATCTCGCATCGAGATGGAATTTAAAAAATGACATGAGCGACCAGGACTACCCAGCCTAAAATGGGTACCAGAACAAGTCTATGGAAGAAAAGCGGCCGGCGTGGCTGACTACACCACGCCTGGAGTGATTGGTCTGTAAAAATATGTCTAGTACCACATGCCCAATACAGCTTTAGGCGTGTAGAAGAGTCCTTTACACATCGGCTAATTATAGGCAAGAGTTAATGCGGAATCTGCAAACGCCACATGTTAGTGCTATCCACAAGATTGTGACGTCTTCACACACAAAAGTTAGTTGCATATCCTTTACAAGACTAGCAGTTAACTCCAGCATTTGTTCGATTGTTTGTAATTCCTGAGCAAGTTTACGTTCAGTAGTTTGCCACTGCTTACTGAAGGACCTGCACTTATACCATTGTATGGAAACCAACCTGAGACGGTCAGCTTCCAAATCTCCCGCAGTAGGTTTCGAATATGGTATGCGGGATTACGAATTGCACTCGAAATGCCCTTCGCCACGGAGTCAACACACATAGTCGCATAAATCACACCAGAAAGTTGGCACAAAAGACCTAATGCAAGAATAAAAGAGGAAACAGCATCAATAACATTAGCAAGCACTAACCTGAAAGGAAATCGTGCGCATTAGCTACAAGAGTGTAGTTTTCATCTGCCATTGAGCCGCGCTTGTGCCTCATTGGAAAGTCGCTATACATTACAAATCTTTCCAAAAAACGAATGTTTTCCAATCACAGCTTATGTGTTTTCTAACAGAGCAACTTGTTTGAGGAAAAGCAATGCTTTTCTTTCCTCTTCTCTCCTCTTTTATCTTGAAAGCAAATGCATCTCAAAATAAATTAATATGCTTTATTGCTCCCATTTGATATTTCTCTCATAAAAACCTCTCGAAATAATTGGTCTCAGGAAACTGGCTACAAAAATAGAAACAAGATTTTTAACTTCATGTTTTTCTAAAAACAAAATATAGCATTCGATTTTGTGGGGGGAAAAAAGCAAACAAATAGAAACTGGAACTTGTAAAAGTGTCCGCGGTGATTTTGTTTGATACGGCATGCCACTATTTCTAGCCTACATTCAGGCTGCCACTGGGATTCTTAGTGCAAATTATTTTTGTTGTTGTTAATAAACAGCGCTACCTGTCAGACTAGGTTTAGCACATTTCTCTGCAAGGGAAGAGTATGCATGATGGTTGATCCTGTAGAGTGCTGGGTATTTCTACGTTGCTGTAGTTTCCAACTACACTTCCGTACTACAATTCTCTACGACACTTTCTTGCTACACATTTCTGCTGTCATTTCCTACTGCAGTTTCCTGCTAAATTTCCTACTGCATGTTCTATATTTCCCTAATATACTTTTCTACTACACTGCTCCTGCTTCACTTTCCTACTGCACGTTCCTGCTTCACTTTTTGCTGTATGTTTATACTGCTACTTCTACGAGACTTTCATTGTCGCACTTTCCTGCTTCACTTTTCTTATATACTTTTTTGCTGCACTCTCATACTGCATGCACTGTCCTACCATTTCCTGCGGTACTCTACAGTTGCCTTTTCCTGCAGTGCTGTTCTGTTACACTTTCCTGCTACGCGTTTCTAGTGCAGCATTCTGCTGCACTTTTCTGATACACTTGTCTGCTTCATTTGTCTACTGTACTTTCTTGCTACACATTTCTACTTCAATCGTTACAATTGGCTGGCACTTTTCTGCTTCAATTACCTAATACACGTTCCTGCTACATTATTTTGCTACAACTCTCTACTTTATTTTCTTGCTGCATTTTCTACTGCATTTTCCTGCTACTGACAATTCCTGCTCTAATTTGCTGCTGCACTTGGTGCAACAATTTCCTACGGTACTGTTGTACTGCACTGTTACGTTACATTATCTTGATGTTTTCACGATTGTTGTGTCGTTAAGCAGCAATTTTTATTTTATATGTTTACTAATTTCCACCTTTGTCCTTTTAATGCTCCAATCGCTTGTGTTTTCACAGCTAGCATGTTGAATAAACAACAATTCTGGCAGAAAGAAAACACTGGAAACTAAACTCTAGACTGCAAGGCTGGATTTCCACTGAAGAACAAGCAGACGTTATCCAGGAAATAGACGTTGAAGTTAGAGCGCAGAAACCACGTAACAAGGAAGAAGAAAAGGAAGAAGAAGAGAAGAAGGAGAAAGAAGAAAAGGTAGTAGTAGTAGTAGTAGTAGTAGTAGTAGTAGTAGTAGTAGTAGTGGAAGTAGTAGAAGAAGAGGCAAAAGAAGAAGAAGAAGAAGAAGAAGAAGAAGAAGAAGAAGAAGAAGAAGAAGAAGAAGAAGAAGAAGAAGACGAAGAAAGACAATATTTTTGCGTTATGAGTTGGGGAAACTAAATCCATATCTCTCCCGCATGGTTTACACAGGCATTTCTGATGCCCATTGTACAAGATTGAATAGACAAAACCGAAGGCCATTCGACACGTCTACACACCTCAACTGAGCATTTAACATCTGTGTTGCCATACTAGTGTACTGACCATTCTGATACCAGCGCCATATACAGTATAAATGTATTCCCATTGCAGATACTAGCGATAGGGTGTGAAATATAGGCCTTCACATATTCTAGGTTATAACTAATGAGGGTTCTGCCAAACGTCATTCATTCCCAGGCAATTCGCGGAAAATTCTGAAAATTATCCCGTGCCCATTTCATGAGACTCGATCGTCACCAGAGCTGTACTAGTCGGAACATAATTAAAATAAATATGTACTTCGGTGGGAATTGAACCCTAAACATTGTCTTGACAGGCAAATGCAGACTGTGATTGTTGTACATAAAACAGTGTCGGGGATGAAAGGTTTATGTGATTGTTGTACATAAAACAGTGTCGGGTGTGAGGGGTGTATGTGATTGTTGTACATAAAACAGTGTCGGGTATGAGGGGTTTATGTGATTGTTGTACATAAAACAGTGTCGGGTATGAGGGGTTTATGTGATTGTTGTACATAAAACAGTGTCGGGTATGAGGGGTTTATGTGATTGTTGTACATAAAACAGTGTCAGGTATGAGGGGCTTACGTGATTGTTAACATCGCGTCACGTGGGAAATTGGCGGGATCGCCTGTATTATGACAGGAGATTTACTCTACTATGAGAAGACTTCATTGCGCCAGGTTTTATCCTAAATGGCTCGGTATCTTTAAGAAGGGCGGCTTGCCGAAAGCGTGGCACAAAGCATGAACTCCGTAGCTCCGGCCGAGACTCACGGGAGTCTCCGAGAAAACAGCACTCGTTAACTGAATGTCGTAGCTGGACTGGCACCCACAATCTTCGGATCGCGAGAAAGGCAACGTAACCACTTCGCCGCGGAGATTCAGAGAACTAGTGAAAGATCCAGAGTCTCTCTTGCCGACCGTGATAGGAGCCATGTTTGGCAAAGGACCTGTTGCTTGATGACCACAAAGTTGTTGATGATCATGCTGGCATGAAATGTTACGCAACATAACCTATCTATAAAAAGTCCCCTTTATCTAACAGAGATTAAGAGCAGAATAGGGCAAGCAGAATCTGTATTTCAGAATATGAAAAGCATCTTATGCAAAAAGTCACTATCATTGAATGTAAGAAAGAGAGTGCGAAAGTGCTATATAGAACCTACTTTTGCTGTGTGGTAGTGAATCTTGGAATGTAAATGAACAAATTAGGAAGAACTTGGGAGCAACAGAGATGCGGATTCCTAAGACGAATGTTGTGAATTCCTTGGACTGTCAGAGTAACTAACAACGATTGTCTGATACAAGGATAATGAAACTAGAACATATATACATCAACAAGACAGAGGCAATCAGCTTTCTTTGGTCACGTGATGAGAAGTGAGGCATTGGAGAACATCGTGACAACTGGAAAGATCGAGGGGAACAGAGGCAGAGGCCGATCAACAGAAATGATGCTGGATAGATTGAGACAATGGCATGGAGGAATATCAGCAGCAGAGTTGATGCAGACCACCAAAGACCGAGATCTGTGGAGAGATATGAACGCCTACGCGAGCTGGCATGGCACTTGATGATGATCTAATTTCAGTACACCAAGCGTTCTTCACCATCCCAGAACTTAACACTCCAGAACTTCCCCGGGACAGAGATGGCAAATCTAAACAATTCCTAACTCGCCACGAGTCATCTATAAGGGACACATACATAATGTATTGCTTGCTCCCGGCACAACCTTCCAGACTGTGACGTCATTACTGGATATTTTGTTAGCGAGTCTAACAACTTGCCATTAGCCAGTCGCCTTTCAGTTCACTGAACACTTAAGGGCGTTAGCTGATGACTCTAGCTGCAGGTCGCTTCTCGTCCTTAACGGAGTCGCATATTAAATTTAAGTTGCGTCACTGAACGTCTCATAATGAAATACAGAGACTGAATACTTTACACTGGAAGGCCCTAGTAGCTTCGTTAGTGGAGCCTTTTAGAGTCTCTCTTTCTCTGTCTCTTCTTTTTTCTCTCTCTATCTTTACCTATATCCCTGTATCCCGTCTTTTCTTTGTTTCTGCCTCCCTCTCACTGGTTTTCTCTCAATTCTTTCTCTATCTTTGTCTCCTTTTCTCTCGTCTTTTGTTCGCTCTATCTACCTCTTTCCCTTCTCTCTCTCTCTCTCTCTCTCTCTCTCTCTCTCTCTCTCTCTCTCTCTCTCTCTCTCTCTCTCTCTCTCTCTTTCTCTTGATCTTCATCCTCCCCTTCTCACTTTCTCTCTTTTTTCACTATATCTATTAATGTCTGCCTTTTTAAACCCGTTCCTCTAGTTACATTTCTACCCCTCTTTCTCCATTACCGTGTCTCTATTTCCACTCTCTCTATTCACGAATGTCTTTCGTTACCGGGTTCAACCTGGTTCAGAGGTTTCTGTAATAGCCTCTGATTCACAAGTTCCCGAGTTCTCTTTTAGCATACAGCAGGAACATTTAACAAGAACCATTAATTTCTAACAAGATCCGCGGTAGAACAGTGGCTAGCATGCCTGCCTGCCAGTCCTGTGGGTTCAAAACCCCTTCCAGGAGATACATTTTTCATTGACCGGGACTTCAATGGCCGATTCAGCCTAAGATAGGTACCAGGAAATTTTTGGGGAAGAACAGTGACCGGCATGATAGTGACCACATTGCCCATGGAGTTCCGATGAAAGTACAAATGGGTTAGGATTTGGTCACCTGCTGCAATCAACTTTAGGATCATTAATCGGCCTACCTGATGTTGGTGACAACAATCTCTCGCAGAACTCACACCATATCGGATTGTCAAGCTCTGCCCGGTATACTTCCTGGAGTGACAGGACATGCATCACTCGACTGTTAATTCCGTGATGAAGTTATAATGGCTTCAATCTTTGCTTTTTAAAAGATAGATAACAGACATCGACGATGAACTGTATTTTCGTGGATTGTGTGGGAGAACATCTAGGAAACATCCAGATGGGAAAATTACTGCCGATTCCATCAGAGATAAACTGGATGTTTTGTGGGGGACTATTGTGTTGACATTCTGGCGGCGGTATTATGCACAGTGTATCTGTGCGGCTGTTGTTTGTCGAGACTCCTGTCTTTTCCACTTTTCACATTGGACAGTGGGGATCGTTTTATGTGATATTCACTGGCACAGGAACGGAGCATAATGGGGACGACCCGTTGCTGTGAAGTTGGAACCGTGACTAACTAACTAACTAACTAACTAAGATAACAGAAAGCTGCCTCTCTTTGGCCAATGAAATCTGAACATTATGTACACATGTATGAAGGCGACAAACAACCTTCTTTGGCCGTGTAATGAGAAGAGAGGCATTATAAAACATCGTGACAATTGGAAGGAAACATCAACGGTAGAGAAGACAGGGACAGACCGAGAGCGATGCTGCTGTACAGAGACGGTGGCATTGAAGAATATTATTAATGGAGTTGATCCAAACACTTTGGGCAGAGATCCATGAAGATGCATGAAGGCCTACGCTAGTTAACAGAGCTAGATGATGATGACGACGACGATAACAATATAAATATGGTTTCACAGATGTATGCTGGAAATGCCATGCAGAGACATTTAAATATTCCTACGTGTTTTGAAATATCCTACGTGTTTTGTAGTATTCTACGTATTTTCAAAGACGAAAAGACAAGTAATCACAAACATACAAAAGACAGTCAATATTTTTTACCACGAAACAAAAGGAGGAAAACTAGAACATATTACAATAAATGCAACGTAGAAGAAGACAACATGCAAGTGTGAAACTTGGACACTTAACACATCAACTGAAAAGCACACACGCTCCTATGGATGTAAAGTGTTACAGAAGCGTATTAAATAATCATTAGACGATTTAATAGGGTTTAACAGGTAAGAGTATCGACTTAATTACACCGGGTTTGATCCCATATGGCTCTGTCTCTTTCCGCAGAGTGACCTGCTGAAAGCGTCGTACACAGTACGAACTCCCTGGATGCAGCCACGACCTCTAGGAGTCTCTGAGAAAACTCATTTGTGAACCGAACGACGTAGCCAGAAATCGAACCCACAACCTTCGAAGCGCGAGGCATACGGCGTAACCACTTTGAGATGGAGACTCCCATTTATTAGAAGAAAAGGGGAAGAAATAAATCTTTCCAACAAAGAAATATATTAAACAAAGAAATCTATCCAACAAAGACATCTATCCAACAAAGAAATCTATCCAACAAAGAAATCTATCCAACAAAGAAATCTATCCAACAAGAAGTCTATATTGAAGAAGATTGCTTATTAAGACAAGCAAAAATGAAATATTTTTGCCCGCGAAAAGACATGATTATCTGAGAAAGATCGTTATGGAGAGAGGCGGACTGGCTAAGCAGAGAAGAGGGAGACCACAATTTAGATCGCTTCATGATGTGATAGATGATTTATGCAACAGAGGCAGGACATCTGTCGTTTGATAGAGAAAAATGTCGACAGCTTATTATAGAGGTAAAGTATTGTTCTAGATTCGTTCATAATGTGCCATGCCGAAAAACGTCAGCGGTCATGTTTCGTCTTTCACTCGATAACCAGAATCTTGGATCAGCTCCGTGTTCTTGTTCGACCATACCAAGTGGTCAAGCCATCCAGGTATTTACTTCTCTGTCTTCCCCTTGTTCTCTTCCCATCGATCGTGCCAGTTGTAACCAAGTTCTCCACTTTATTTCTTCCCATAAAGTGACCACAAAATTGTGACTGTCAACGTCTAATTTCTCTAATCAGTTTACAATTGTCATTTGTTTCTTGTAGTACTTGGTCATTGGTTTTTCTGTCTGTCCATGGTATTCTTTGCAATTTCATGAGACACCACATTTCCACATCCATCACATGCTTTTCAGCTTGTCTGCTCATTGTCCACGCTTTACATCCATACAAAAGTACAGGCTCTGTGTAGCTCCTCAGAACTCTTTTTCTCGTTGCAAATGTCATCTCTTTATTGATCAGTATGTTTTCCATCTTGCAAAAGTCTACCTTCGTCATGTACTAGATTGGTTGAAGTAAAATTAAAATAAATATTTAATTGTCTTTCTTATGAACAGTATTGTTGTCATGACACAAGCATTTTATTATTCTCCCAGTGCATCTGAAAATGGAGAACAAACAAATAAACACGCACACACACTCACATACACATACACACGCACGCACACACGCACACACGCACACACACACACACACACACACACACAAACACTGACACCTCTGGAGATAAGCTAAATGCGGCTAATGACCTCACTCAGAAACCAGAGTTCAGTCACTAGCGGCGGTGGCTGTGGGAATGAGGCTATCTGTTGTTTTCTTTGGCTGAGTCTTCATGTCAGCATACTGACGTCACGTGTTGTACTCTGTCGTGTTAAGTTTGTTCACATATAAACTACAGCAGTCCAGCTTTGAACTCTGCGCGTGCCCAAGCTTGGACAACTAATTTATACGCATAGAGACTGAGATATCTTGACAGAAGTTAACTCACGCAACAACAAAAAAATGGTTATTCACAGGAGAAGAGAGCAGTCCGCATTCTGTGGTCATGTCACGAGAAGAGGAAAGCCGGAGTATGTCGTCACAACGGGTAAGGCTCGAGGGGAAGAGAAGGCAACTGGAGATCAGGAGAGAAGATGCTGGACTGTTTGACATGGCATAGGGGAACGATGGTATCATAAATGATTGGCAGCTAAAGAGACCGAAGGCTGTAGGCAGACATAATCATAAACGCCACCCGACATAGACTTTAACTGATTTATTGCCGATTGATAATATATCGCCAAATGTAACCTCCCATTTAGACAGAAGGACGATATATCGCCATGCTAGGGTCATTGTGTTATTTGTTTTGTTTCAAGCTATCTTGCAGCAATTTGCTCAGTGAATGCAAATTCACATTTTAATACTTGTTCATTTGACTCTGGAACATGTTTAGTCTGCACGTACTTGTTATTTGGCACTGAATCAGTTAAGAAGATGAAAAGCTGAGACATACTGCCTAATTTTGGTTTACAGCACTTTGTCAATAAATTATTATATTTAATTATTTGTATATGTTTTGTTTTTCGTTTTATGTTAATGTAAACTTATCTTCATAAAGTCTTCAAATAGTGCGGGCGTATGCGAAAATATTCAAATTTTTATCAAATCAAAAAGTCAAAATTTTAGTCCATCTTACCGATGTATGGGTTGAATCACCTACCTCGGCATCAGCGTATCGGACGTTTAAGAGTGAGCGTTCTTGTTTATTCTGCCATGCTGACCACAGTTAAAGATTAACAGTTAAAGTGACAGTCAAGTATAAGATCCATTTACATACCTTAAGGCGCTTCGGGCATGCGATGCTAGACTCATATTTTCACAGACCAGTCGGCACTCGAATTAACAAGATTAACAGTTAAAGATTAATAGTCAAAGATTAACGGCTACTTAATTTACGTGGGTTTCAAAAATGTACTGACGTTATTCTAGGGCAGATCCTTCTCTACAAGACAACGATGAATGCCCACCAATACTTGCTACAGAACATGAGGATACATTAGACTGATTCAAGTGACATGGGATTATTAATCGTCTTAATCAACTTCCCGTATCTGCCATGTGCTTATAAGCGCCCAAATGTCGTCATTGCATTATTATACAACATGTCTGCTGCCATATTAACAATTCTGAAGTCATAACTGTGACACACCCTTATCTCCCATTTTCCGTCATTCATTTCTGTTTGGTCCAAACCTACCTTGTTTGCACTGAATCTCTTAAATGAGAAAGGAAAGGCAACCCGATCAAACAACATAACCATGGAGGAAATTCAGACCCTGAGAGATTAATAAATAGGATTAATAAGAACATTTCTACATGACATCTGTAATAATGGCTGGATTCTTGTGAACTATTACAATCATATTTATCACTGCCAAAGAACCAGACGGTTTTAGAATATTAAGATTACTTTACAATAAGTCTCATGGGCCATATGACAAAGCTTTTACTGAGAATACTTATGTGAAGAGTAAGCAGCAAGATTAAACAAGAAATTATTGATGAAAATGTGGGTTTGTGGAAGAAAAGGACAAAGTCAATGCCGCATATACATTATCAGGTAACTATTAAACAGAACTATTGAGGTAAGAACAGATCTATACTTATGCTTCATATACTACACGTAAGCGGCTGACGATGTGAAACATAAGGGAATAATCAAACTACTAAAACAGTTAAACATTGATGATCAACATTTGTGAATAAAAAAAAAGTATATTTTGGTAACAAATTGAAGCTTTAATAATAATTAATAACCATTTAGGAATAATTCAATGCATACAGAAAAGTGCCAGACAATACAGTTTGTGTATAAAGCGAAAAAAATGTAGCCTCAGCTAGAATAACGAGAAGGTAAATGTTATAGTAAAAGGTAAGAAACCAATCCTTCCTGAAAGTAAAATTAAAACCATTGACATTAAGTTGGGACAAGTGCGGAAAATCAAATATTCAGGAACCCGGATAACATCAAATGGAAGATGTGAAGAAATAAAGAACAGAATAAAACAAGCAACCACTGCATTTAATAAAAATAAGAACACCTTGTACATCTCTGTAATTGAGGGTTAGAAATATAATTTGTGCACATTACATAAATCAGTTGTAACATTTGGCTAAAAATCTATAACAATGATGTAATGATGTACAAGTGTGGATGTGTGGAGGAAAAGGACACAAACAATGTCATTTGCATTCTCAGTACTACTGAAAAAAGAGCTATGGAAGTAAAGGTGAATATTAACTTATGCCTCATAAACTACATAGAGCTAAAACAGATCCGTGCACATGTTTTCATAGGCTACACAGTTTTCATTGACTACACAAAGTAAACATTCCTTGGAGGCCTCTGAAATGTGGTTTTATTGCAGAATGCTAGTCGTTAATTGGACATCCAAGGGACTTCCAGTTCAAATGACGTATAGGCTGTTGAACTGGTGAGGCCTCTGGATTGTTTTTGCTTCTGGCTATGATTTTCTTACGCATTTTCCTGATGTTTTCTCAAGTATATGGTTCTGTCGCCCAGATACTGAGTTAAGTACGTGGAGCGACTACTATGAGCTGTGGATTTCAAGTGGAATGCTTTTACATCTGTCCGCTGTTGTTTATACTATAAACTGCATGTTCAGAAAAATGGCGGAGGGTCGGTGGCTAAAGTAGCTAATTTTGCCTTATGCAATAGTGTGTGTAACTGTTGGTCTTCTAGTGACCGCCGTTTCCATCGACAAGGAACTGTAATGTTAGTGTCGGACGATTGTGTTGGCATCCTGGCAGCGGGCTTATGCATGTATACCTGTGTGTGCCGTTGGTTTGTCGGGACATCTGTCTGTTCCACTTTTCACACGGAGCAGTGAGAAACATTTTGTGTGATATTCATTGACACAGGAACGGAGCATTATCGGGTGACCCTTTGCCTTAAAGTGGAACCGCTACTAATGACTACCTAATGAATGGACAGCCAAACTGAGTTATGTAAATGTACTGAAATAATTTAAGATATAAAGACAACTTTGTTGCACTCACATCAGAAAGAGGCAGTCGTCATTTGCTGGGCACATTATGAGAACTTGTGAAACTGAAAAGGTTATAGAGAGACAAACAAAGCAGACTTTTGCCATGATATGTAAAGTAGCGAGCACACGAATTTAAATGTTTTTGGAGATCGCAAAATACGGGAACCATGATCGCCAACGTCAGCCGACAAGGTACTTGATGATAATGACTGACTTTATAAATGTTAACAAAGAAGCCTTCAAAAATGTATAACCGGGCAAAACGAAATAAACTCCCAGTAGAAGTTATCGCTTGATTACAGTTTTGAACATTCCAGTGCAAAATCTGGTCATCCAGCCACTAGGATTTCAGAAAAGGCAGTCACAAAAGTTAGTAAACAGAAGTATTTACAAGAAGTCTGAAAACACAACCTCCAGACGACTAGCAAGTGTTTGAACACATACAGGAAAATCGGTTACAGTTATAAATTACAAGATAAAATCAACAAGCAGACAGACAGAGCCCATGGAAACATCACCGTAGAGCACAGACTATTCTTAATGAAACCACGATTTCATCTGAGATTTTCATTGATTTCAGCTTTTTCTGTTTACGTCTACCGCTCCCTGTGGCTGATACAGCCCTAGAGTGGAATGTTCCTGATCTGTGATCACACCGGGTCAGGAGCTCCTGGATTAGCCAGGAGATAAACTACAAGATCATTGGGCGTACAAATACTTGTCGTGGGGGAGTAATGGAGCGACTCACTAGAAATAGAATCCCTGTTGTCCACGGTCATGGTCATTTGTCATGTTATATTTTCGTAGACAACATCTTCAGTCTTTGCTTAATAGCTCTCCGTGGTACATGCAGCCAGATCATTAGTATGTCATTCCCACCTATCTTCTTGGGTCTCTTGTGATATTTTTTCGTGTCTTCTTCTGTTGTTACTGTTGTTGTGTGATAAGAAAATGCAAAGAATACTACTGACGAACAGAACAATAAAGAAGACAGTCCCATAAGAAGCAGATAAAATCTGTAAATGTGAGGTGAAGAATAGATAAAATATAGACAGTACAGATTAGATATGCCGATGATACAGTATTGATTGCAGACAATGAGCAGGTTCTGCAACATTTAGTAGATGCGGTTGTTGCACACAGTGAACAACTAGGGTTAGAATTAAATTGTAAGAAGATACAGATTATGGTCGTCACTAAGGAGAACGAAATACCACAATGTAATATACGAGTAAATGGGAATATTCTCAAACAAGTGAATCGGTACAATTATTCGGAACAATCATAACATCTGATGGGAGTTGCCTTGAAGAGATTAGAACAAGAATCGCAATGGCGAAGGTAGCCTTTTGCAATGTTGAAAACATACTGACCAATAAAAATGTCATTTGCAACGAGAAAAAAAGAGTGTAGAAGTGCTACATAGAACCTGTACTTTTGTATGGATGAGAAGCGTGGACAATGAGCAGACAAACTGAAAAATAGCTGATGGTTGCGGAAATGTGGTTTCTGTGGAAAATGCAAAGAATATCATGGACAGACAGAAAAACCAATGACCAAGAAATAAATGAAAACCGTAAACTGATTATAGAAATTAGACGTAGACAGACACACATTTTGGACACGTTATGAGAGGAAACACATTGGGGAACTTCCTGACAACTGGCAAGATTGAGGGGGAAAAGAACAAGGAGACCGCAGAGAAGTAAATACCTGGATGGCTTGGCCAAGTGGCATGGTCGAGACAAAAACACTGAGCTGATCCACGACTCTGGTGATCGTGTCAGATGGCGAAAAATGTCCGGCCACGCTTATCGGCATGGCACATGATGATGATGAGCCAGTAAAGATTGTCTGGACAAACTATGAGTAGATATACACTTAAAATCAGCTGGGTGCTTTATGGGAAGAGAGCAAGATAAAGATAAAGAAACAGGATCTTAACATAAGACACAACTGGGACAAGACGAAAGACCTGATCCAAGATTCTGATGATTGTGTGTAATGTCGAAACACGACCAATGATGCCTATCGACATGGCTACACGATAATGGTTATATTCTTCGACTGTAAAACCGTGTGTGTGTGTGTGTGTGTGTGTGCGTGTGTGTGTTCGACTGTAAAACCGTGTGTGTGTATGTGTGTGTGTGTGTGTGTGCGTGTGTGTGCGTGTGCGTGCGTGCGTGCGTGTGTGTCACCCCTATAATAATACCCACACCTTTTCTTTCACACTTTTCTGACTATGAATTCATGCCCGCTTCGAGCATGAGTCATCCAAAGCGCATAATCAGACACATCTATTTGGTGCCAGTTCAACATGTTCTACCTTCAATATTACTGACAGATCAAAGGTACTGTCCATAGTATGAACAGATTAGTGTTAGAGACATTGTAACTTATCTCATCTCAGTTGGTTCCTCTTGTACCTTTCGGTGTCGAAGTAAAACATAACCAGCGGGAGAGTGCCAGTTTATGGGCTTCATGTGTCGAGATACCGTAATTCCCTCTATCCATCGTTTAAGTGTGTGTATATATATATATATATATATATATATATATATATATATATATATATATATATATATATATATATATATATATATAAGTTATCAGTTGGGGTATCTTAATTGCACTCCGGACATGTCCATATATGCTCAGATCCTCCCCCCCCCCCCCCCCCCCCAGCATATGCATCAGCGTCCGGTGGCTAATAGTGCCAGTTCTGTGTTGGTTGACGAGGCGCTTTGTTTTCCCGATGTACCTCTCGCGTCTGGCTGTGCCGATTCTTACTCCCAAGTCTTTCATCCTGGACAGCGATGTGGAATATATATATATATATATATATATATATATATATATATATATATATATATATATATATATATATATATATATATATATATATATAGAGAGAGAGAGAGAGAGAGAGAGAGAGAGAGAGAGAAACTGAGAAAATAAACATTAGATACCCATCTAACAATGAAACAGAAAGAAAACTGGAGGAACAATGTACATTCCAGCCTATATTTAAATGTTATTGGTCCCCTGGCGAATGAAGAGATGGCGTACAGAAATCTAATCAAATAATTTATCTCCTGATTCCCCATGGCGACGGCATTAACATCCATTCTCTTGTACACTCCAATCTGCAGTTATGGAAATTAAACAAAACTGACTTCCCAGCTGCTATGAGTGTGTTACGTCACATATTTATGAACAAGCCTAAGTCAAACAACAAACACACAAACATAATAATGAAGGCTTTAGAAATAAAGAAATGCTAAAGAAATTATGTTGGTCAGTGAAACAAGCTAGGAAAAAAGAATGAAGTAATTACCTTAAACAAACAAATACATGAATCGAATTGTGTATTTTAATGAAGGACAACCCAAGAAGGCATAAGACAGGTCAGGTAACGAGAAGATATTTAATGTGAGCAGGATGAAATGTAATTCTTTTTGTCCCACGATGGGTACTATGTGTGACTGACTATTCTTCACATGTGCCAGACAATATATGATGTGTGACTGACTATACTTCACACGTACCAGACAATGCATGATGTGTGACTGACTATTCATCACGTGTACCAGACAGTATATGATGTGTGACTGACTATACTTCACATTTACCAGGCAATGTGTGGTATGTGACTGACTATTCTTCACATGCACCAGGCAATATGTGAAATGTGATTGACTGTTCTTCACATGTAACATGTACCACTTATTGTGCCAAATGAGATTGACTATTCTTTACATGTACCACTCAATGTGCCAAATGAGATCGACTATTATTCACATATACCTATCAATGTGTCAAGTGAGATTGACTATTCTTCGTAACCAACAATAAGGATATTGAAAATACACAAACATTGCATTTCTTGGATCCATAACTCCATAACTAAAAACCATAGGGATTATACAGAAGAAGTAGAGGTTAAACAGTATAAAACACTATGTCACAACGCCAGAAAACCAATGACAATATACATTTTGAGAACACACCTCTTTCCTGTGACAATATACGGATGTGCACCATGAATCATTTGGCTGTAAGTAAAGAAGACAACTGGGCCTTTGAACTTAAATGTTCTTAAATTATCGTGGGCCAATAAGAAGAAAAATACTACTATTCAACAAATAAATTAATAACGAAGACCATTAATTTATACACAGCTTTGTGTCTCGGAAATCGAAAAGCTTTTGTTTGAATTAAAAGTTTTCCTGCTCTTCCTTCTTCCACCCTCCTTCCTCCAGCTCCCTTCCTCCATCCCCTTTCCTCTCCCCTTTCCTCCATCTTCTTCCTCCATCCTCTTCGTCCATTTGTCTTCTTCTTCTTCTTCTTCTTCTTCTTCTTCTTCTTCTTCTTCTTCTTCTTCCGCCTCCTTCTTCCGCCTCCTTCTTCAGCCTCCTTCTTCCTATGCCTCCTTCTTTCGCCCCTTCTTTTGCCTTTCACCTCCCAATGAAGCATTAACTCTCAACTAACTCACGCTAAGCCCGCTGTAGACCTGTCCATGATGACTTGGAGAAAATAGCGATGAAAGACGCTCTTCTGGGGAGAAGAGGCAAGAGTCGGCCAGTAGAAAGATCAAGACAGGACATCGCATACACTCTGGGCATGAGGGTGTCTTAATACAGGAGAGCGTGCAAAGGATGGAGACAACTGTCTGCGGGGCGTGATGACAGCGGCGTTCTGCATGGATCCTTCTACGTGATGGTAATGATTAGGGCATGGCTGTACACATTATGATACACCTGGGACAATAATATTACATACATACACAAATGGGACAATAACAAGCATACACATACTCGTCTAGGATCACATAATTATAGATACACACGCTTGGGACATTACAGTCATACAAACATACACTTGGGACAGTAAAAGAAATAGATCCCTGAAAGCTATATAAATGTCTGTCCATAGACTCATAGGGTGTTTGCTTTCCCTCCGCCTCCTCATACTTCCACTATTTCTTCTTCTCCTTCTTCTCCCCCTCCCTCCTATTCTTCTTCTTTTGGCGGGGATATGTGTGTGTAGGTGCGGATGTGTGGTTGGGGGATGTGTGTTAGACTGGGTGGTTGGGTGTGTGTGTGTGTGTGTGTGTGTGTGGTGGAGGATATGTGGGTGGTGAGTGTTGATGGGTTATGGGATGAGTGGAGGATGTCTGTGTGGGTGGGGAGATGGGTGTAGGTGGGGGATATGTGGGTGGATGATGGGTGGGCGGGTGATGGGTGGGCGGGTGATGGGTGGGCTGGTGCATGTATGTGTGTCTGGGGGTATGTGTTTGTGTGGGTGGGTCTGGGATGTGTGTGGGGGGGGGGGTGGGTGGTGGGTGGTGGGTGGAAGATGTTGTATGTGTGTTTGGGGAGATGTGTCTATTTATGTGTCTATGGATGGGTGGGGGCATGTATGTGTGCCTGGGTGTGTGTGGTTGGACGAGGGATGGGTGGGTGGATGGTGGATGGGTGGATGGTTGGGGTATATGTCTCATAACATGGTAATATGCATTGTTTATGTTTATGTTTACAACATTCATTTGACAATGTTTTTTTCCTATGTGAATGTTTTATGCATTATTGAAGAACGAAATATGAGTGATGGGAAGAGCCGCATGTAAGACGGGCCTGCGGGCCCAATTTGTTACCCTTTGAAAATAAAGTTCGTTCGTTTGTTCGCTCATTCGTTCTTTTGTTCTTTCTTCTTCTTCTTTCTTATCTTCCTTCTTCTTCTTCTTCTTCTTCTTCTTCTTCTTCTTCTTCTTCTTCTTCTTCTTCTTCTTCTTCTTCTTCTTCCATCTTCTTTCTACGTCATCCTTTAATTCATAATTGGTTGGGTTTTGCAGCTACAGTTGTCTACCGGAAACTGTTTAAGACAAGCCACAGTGATGTAAACAAGGTCGACAGAATGCATGGGTTGCCGCCAAAACTTGGACAAACACCAACGGAATAATAGATAGGATATTTCTCCATGGGGATATTAAAGTTTGGCTTCCACCGTGAAGCTTGATGGCACAGGACCGCTAAAACGACAATGTAAGCCACGTAATCTTATGATCTTTATATGTCTATGTCTTTATGGTGATATCATTTTGTTTTTCAGGCCAAAACCGATTTTGTCCACAGGAATACACGAGCAACTGTCCTCTGTTTATTATCGTGCTTTACACAATACACCATACACGAATTGTTACAATTTAGTCTTATTCGGGAGCATTCATCCATCTTCCTAGCAAATCCTCTTCTAGGTTGGCAATGCTAATCTTAACTCATCCTTGTACGAAACTACTCGCCATGGCTTCGATTGATGTTTAACTTCATCATACAATTTTCTTGAGAAACGTTCGGTTGAGAGGCTAGATGGTTGGGTATCCATTCGGGAGACCTGACATCGAAACCTCGGTGAGACCTTTTTCCTGTCGGGGGAAAGAAACCGTAACCTGCACAGTTCGCGGCGACTGCACAAGCCAGGCGGCTTTAATTCCTCAGGCTTAACAACAACCCGCCCTCTCCCCCCTCCCCTTCGGGCCTTACACCGAAAAGTAGTGTAGGCAATAACGACTTTAACCTAACAATAAAAAATAAAAATACAATTTTCTTAATATTTCCTGACCGTTCACGTTCACAAATTCACCTCTGGTGTCTTGTCATTTTCAATTCTGCTATCAGAAAACGTTGTTACTTTAATCTGATCTATTCAGTTTGTTATGTTTTACCTAATCTATTCAATCTGATAATTTTACCTAATCTATTCAATTTGTTTCTTTTACCTAATATAATAAATTTGTTACTGTCACCAAATCCATTAAAATTGTTACTTTCACATAATGTATTCAATTTGTTGCTTTCACCTACTCTATTTCATTTTGTTACTTTCATTTAATATATTCAATGTGTTACTTTCACCTAATCTATTCAATTTGTTACTTTCGCCTAATCAATTCAATAGTAGATTAATGTCACAATCTATTCCATTTTTTTTGGTTTAACCCACCCTACCACAGGTGTTACCTCAACCAACCTTACACCAACCGGTACTTGAACCTACACTTGTCTATATGTTGCCCTAACTCACTATACCGCAGTTATTACTTCAACCAACCTTACAGCAACTGGCACTTGAACCCACTCTTGTCCACTTGTTATCCTATTTCACTCTACTGCAGGTATTACTTCAACCAGCCATACACCAACTGGTACTTGAACCCATTCTTGTCAATGTATTACCGTAACTAAATCTACCCCATATATTTCTTTAACTCGGTCTAAACAAAATTTTACTTTCACTAAATTAAATCCACTCTATCCCATATGTAACATTACCCGATACTGTTCATGGTCTTGCTTTAATCCATTATCCTACTCTATAAGTTGCTACAAGAACCAATACTACTCAAGTTGCTGCTTCAACCTACTCTCCTACTCTTTCTCTATATATATATAGTCAGCGGATGGTAGGTCAATGTACTGGTTGTAGAGATGATAAGTTCATGTTCTAGTTCTAGAGATGATAAGTTAATGTACTAGTTCTAGAGATGATAAGTTTATGTACTGATTGTAGAGATGATAAGTCAATGTACTGGTTGTAGAGATGATAAGTCAATGTACTGATTGTAGAGATGATAAGTCAATGTACTGATTGTAGAGATGATAAGTCAGTGTACAAGTTGTAGAGATGATAAGTCAATGTACTGATTGTAGAGATGATAAGTCAATGTACCGGTTGTAGAGATGATATGTCAATGTACCGGTTGTAGAGATGATAAGTCAATGTACCGGTTGCAGAGATGATAACTCAATGTACTAATTGTAGAGATGATAAGTCAGTGTACAAGTTGTAGAGATGATAAGTCAATGTACAAGTTGTAGAGATGATAAGTCAATGTATTGATTGTAGAGATGATATGTCAATGTACCGGTTGTAGAGATGATAAGTCAATGTACTGATTGTAGAGATGGTAAGTCAATGTACCGATTGTAGAGATGATAAGTCAATGTACCGGTTGTAGAGATGATAAGTCAATGTACCGGTTGCAGAGATGATAACTCAATGTACTAATTGTAGAGATGATAAGTCAGTGTACAAGTTGTAGAGATGATAAGTCTATGTATTGATTATAGAGATGATAAGTCAATGTACCGGTTGTAGAGATGATAAGTCAGTGTACCGGTTGTAGAGATGATAAGTCAGTGTACAGGTGTAGAGATGATAAGTCAATGGACCGGTTGAAGAGATGATATATCAATGTACTGGTTGTAGAGATGATAAGTCAATGTACTGATTGTAGAAATGATAAGTCAATGTACTGATTGTGGAGATGATAAGTGAATGTACTAGTTGTAGAGATGATAAGTGAATGTACTAGTTGTGGAGATGATAAGTCAATGTACCGGTTGTAGAGACGATAAGTCAATGTACTGATTGTAGAGATGATAAGTCAATGTACTGATTGTAGAAATGATATGTCAATGTACTGATTGTAGAGACGATAAGTCAATGTACTGATTGTAGAGATGATAAGTCAATGTACTAGTTGTAGAGACGATAAGTCAATATACTGATTGTGGAGATGATAATTCAATGTACTGATTGTAGAAATGATAAGTCAATGTACTGATTGTAGACATGATAAGTGAATGTACTAGTTGTAGAGATGATAAGTGAATGTACTAGTTGTGGAGATGATAAGTCAATGTACTGGTTGTAGAGATGATAAGTCTATGTACTGATTGTAGAGATGATAAGTCAATGTACTGATTGTAGAGATGATAAGTCAATGTACTGGTTGTAGAGATAATAAGTCAATGTACCAGTTGTAGAGATGATAAGTCAATGTACTAGTTGTAGAGATGATAAGTCAGTGTACTGATTGTAGAGATGACAAGTAAATGTACTGATTGTAGAGATGATAAGTCAATGTACTGATTGTAGAGATGATAAGTCAATGTACTGGTTGTAGAGATGATAAGTCTATGTACCGATTGTAGAGATGATAAGTCAATGTACTAGTTGTAGAGTTGATAAGTCAATGTACTAGTTGTAGAGTTGATAAGTCAAAGTACTAGTTGTAGAGATGATATGTCAATGTACTAGTTGTAGAGATGATAAGTCAATGTACTGGTTGTAGAGATGATAAGTCAATGTACTGGTTGTAGAGATGATAAGTCAATGTAATAGTTGTAGAGATGATAAGTCAATGTACCAGTTGTAAAGATGATAAGTCAATGTACTAGTTGTAGAGTTGATAAGTCAATGTACTAATTGTAGAGATGATAAGTCAATGTACTCGTTGTAGAGATGATAAGTCAATGTACCGGCTGTAGAGATGATAAGTCGATGTACTAGTTGTAGAGATGATAATTCAATGTACTGATTGTAGAGATGATAAGTCGGTGTACTAGTTGTAGAGATGATAAGTCAATGTACTGATTGTAGAGATGATAAGTCAATTTACTGGTTGTAGAGATGATAAGTCAATGTACCGATTGTAGAGTTGATAAGTCAAAGTACTAGTTGTAGAGATGATATGTCAATGTACTAGTTGTAGAGATGATAAGTCAATGTACTGGTTGTAGAGATGATAAGTCAATGTACCGGTTGTAGAGATGATAAGTCAATGTACTGGTTGTAGAGATGATAAGTCAATGTACCGGTTGTAGAGATGATAAGTCAATGTACTAGTTGTAGAGTTGATAAGTCAATGTACTAATTGTAGAGATGATAAGTCAATGTACTCGTTGTAGAGATGATAAGTCAATGTACCGGCTGTAGAGATGATAAGTCGATGTACTAGTTGTAGAGATGATAATTCAATGTACTGATTGTAGAGATGATAAGTCGATGTACTAGTTGTAGAGATGATAAGTCAATGTACTGATTGTAGAGATGATAAGTCAATTTACTGGTTGTAGAGATGATAAGTCAATGTACTAGTTGTAGGGATGATAAGTCAATGTACCGGCTGTAGAGATGATAAGTCAATGTACTAGTTGTAGGGATGATAAGTCAATGTACCGGCTGTAGAGATGATAAGTCAATGTACCGGCTGTAGAGATGATAAGTCAATGTACCGGTTATAGAGATGATAAGTCAATATACCGGTTGTAGAGATAATAATTCAATGTACTGATTGTAGAGATGATAAGTCGATGTACTAGTTGTAGAGATGATAAGTCAATGTACTGATTGTAGAGATGATAAGTCAATTTACTGGTTGTAGAGATGATAAGTCAATGTACTAGTTGTAGAGATGATAAGTCAATGTACCGGTTGTACAGATGATAAGTCAATGTACAATTTGTAGAGATGATAAGTCAATGTACTGGTTGTAGAGATGATAAGTCAATGTACCGGTTGTAGAGATGATAAGTCAATGTACCGGTTATAGAGATGAAAAGTCAATGTACTGATTGTAGAGATGATATGTCAATGTACAAGTTGTAGAGATGATAAGTCAATTTACCGGCTGTAGAGATGATAAGTCAATGTACTGATTGTAGAGATGATAAGTCAATGCACCGGTTGTAGAGATGATAAGTCAATGTACCGGTTGTAAGGATGATAAGTCAATGTACTGGTTGTAGAGATGATAAGTCAATGTACTGATTGTAGAGATGTTAAGTTAATGCACTGATTGTAGAGACGATAAGTCAATGTACTGGTTGTAGAGATGATAAGTCAATGTACTGATTGTAGAGATGATAAGTCAATGCACCGGTTGTAGAGATGATAAGTCAATGTACCGGTTGTAAGGATGATAAGTCAATGTACTGGTTGTAGAGATGATAAGTCAATGTACTGGTTGTAGAGATGATAAGTCAATGTACTAGTTGTAGAGATGATAAGTCAATTTACCGGCTGTAGAGATGATAAGTCAATGTACTCGTTGTAGAGATGATAAGTCAATGTACTAGTTGTAGAGAGGATAAGTCAATGTACCGATTGTAGAGATGATAAGTCAATGTACAGGTTGTAGAGATGGTAATTCAATGTACTCGTTGTAGAGATGATAAGTCAATGTACTGGTTGTAGAGATGATAAGTCAATGTACTGATTGTAGAGATGATAGATCAATGAACTGGCTGTTGAGATGATAGGTCAATGTACTGGTTGTTGAGATGATAGGTTGATGTACTGTTGTTGAGATTATAGGTTGATGTACTGGTCGTAGAGATGATGTGTAGAGGACAGGACAATGTTGTAGAGATGATATATAGATGATAAGCCCGTGTACTAGTTTCAGAGATGATGTGTAAGTGACATCTCAATGTACTGGTTGGAGAGATACTGTGTACATGATAGGTCAATGTACTGGTTGTAGAGATAATGTGTAGATGATAGATTAATGTACGTGTTGCAGAGATGATGAACAGAATAAGGTACTGGTTGGAAGAGATGATGTGTAGATGACAGGTCAAGGTACTGGTTGGTAGAAACGATCGATAGATCGTAGATCATGCACTGATTGGTAAAGATGATTAATAGATAGTAGGTCATGGCCTCGTTGGTAAAGATGATCAATAGATATTAGGTCACACACTGGTTGGTAACGATGATCAATAGATAGTAGGGCATACACCGGTTGGTAGAGATGATCAATATAAAGTAGGACACACACTGGTTTGTAGAGATGATCAATAGATAGTATGTCATGCACTTGCTGGTAGAGACGATCAATAGATAGTAGGCCATACACTGGTTGGTAGAGATGAGCAAAAGATAGTAGGTCATACACTGGTTGGTAGAGATGATCAATAGATATTAGGTCATACACTGGTTGGTAGAGACCATCAATAGATAGTAGGTCATACACTGGTTGGTAGAGACGATCAATAGATAGTAGGTCATACACTGGTTGGTAGAGATGATCAATAGATAGTAAGTCATACACTGGTTGGTAGAGACCATCAATAGATAGTAGGTCATACACTGGTTGGTAGAGACCATCAATAGATAGTAGGTCATACACTGGTTGGTAGAGACGATCAATAGATAGTAGGTCATACACTGGTTGGTAGAGACCATCAATAGATAGTAGGTCATACACTGGTTGGTAGAGATGATCAATAGATAGTAGGTCATACACTGGTTGATAAAGATGATCAATAGATAGTAGGTCATAAACTCGTTGGTAGAGATGATCAATATATATTAGGTCATGCACTGGTTGGTAGAGATGATCAATAGATAGTAGGTCATAAACTCGTTGGTAGAGATGATCAATATATATTAGGTCATGCACTGGTTGGTAGAGGTGATCAATAGATAGTAGGTCATACACTGGTTGGTAGAGACCATCAATAGACAGTAGGTCATACACTGGTTGGTAGAGTTGATCAATAGATAGTAAGTCATACACTGGTTGGTAGAGACGATCAATAGATAGTAGGTCATGCACTGGTTGGTAGAAATGATCAATAGTTAGTAGGTCATACACTAGTTGGTAGAAATGATCGATAGATCATAGATAATGCACTGATTGGTAAAGATTATCAATAGATAGTAGGGCATGCACTTGTTGGTAGAGATGATCAATAGATAGTAGGTCATACACTGGTTGGTAGATATGATCAACAGATAGTATTTCAAACATAGAGACCATCAATAGATATTAGGGCGTGCATTGGTTGGTAGAGACCCTCTATAGATATTAAGACATACACTGGTTGGTAGAGATAATCAATAGATAGTAGATCATACACTGGTCAGTAGAGATGATCAATAGATAGTATGTCATACACTAGTTGGTATAGATGATCAATAGATAGTATGTCATACACTGTTTGGTAGAGACCATCAATAGATAGTAGGTCATACACTGGTTGGTAGAGACCATCAATAGATAGTAGGTCATACACTGTTTGGTAGAGACCATCAATAGATAGTAGGTCATACACTGGTTGGTAGAGACCATCAATAGATAGTAGGTCATACACTGGTTGGTAGAGACCATCAATAGATAGTAGGTCATACACTGGTTAGTAGAGATGATCAATAGATAGTAGGTCATGCATTGGTTGGTAGAGATGATCGATAGGTAGTAGGTCATACATTGGTTGGTAGAGATGATCAATAGATAGTAGGTCATACATTGGTTGGTAGAGATGATCAATAGATAGTAGGTCATACATTGGTTGGTAGAGATGATCAATAGATAGTATGTCATGCACTGGTTGATAGAGATGATCAATAGATAGTAAGTCATACACTCGTTGGTAGAAACAATCAATAGTTGGTAGACAATACACTCGTTGGTAGAGTCGATCGATAGATAGTAGGTCATGCACTGGTTGGTAGAGATGATCAATAGATAGTAGGTCATGCACTGGTTTGGGGAACGGGCGGTGTGGCTTATAGGGTAGTGAAACTGCGTTTCACAACTCCCCAAAATACAGAGTCCAGGGTTCACAACTCCCCTCATACAGAATCGAGGGTTGACATGACAATTCCCCTGATCCAGAGTTGAGGGTTGACAACTCCCCGCCATATAGAGTCAAGGGTTCACAACTCCCCGTTATACAAAGTCGAGGATTCACAACTCCCCGTCATATAAAGTCGAGGGTTTACTTCCCGCCATACAGAGTCGAGAGTTTACAGCTCCCCGCCATACAGAGACAAGGGTTCACAACTCTCCGCCATACAACGTCGAGGGTTCACAACTCTCCGTCATACAAAGTCGAGGGTTCACAACTCCCCACCATACAGAGTCGAGGGTTGACAATTCCCCTCATCCAGAGTCGAGGGTTGACAACTCCCCGTCATAAAGAGTCAAGGGTTCACAACTCCTCGTGAAAAAGAGTCTATGGTTCTGAACTCCCCGCCATACAGAGTCGAGGGTTCACAACCCTCACACAAATTCGAGGGTTCACAACTCCCCACCATACAGAGTCGAGGGTTGACAATTCCCCTCATCCAGAGTCGAGGGTTGACAACTCCCCGTCATAAAGAGTCGAGGGTTCACAACTCCCCGTGAATAAGAATCGATGGTTCTGAACTCCCCGCCACACAGAATCGAGGGTTCACAACTCCCCTAACACAGAGTCAAGGGTTCACAACTTCAGAGTCGAGGGTTCACAACTCCTAGTCATACAGAGTCGATGGTTCACAGCTCCTCGTCGTACAGAGTCAAGCGTTCACAATCTGCCACGGGTGAACCCTTTGTGTTGATTTCGGTGGTATGAGGCGTCGGCCGATCAGAAATCCATGGCAAACTACTGAATTAATATTGCCAAGTAAATAACAAACAGCCGAGAATGTTGATCGTTACCTCCGGTAAGGGACATAAAACTAACTTTTAAAAACAACTGACTTGCAGAGAAAGTCAACAGGTAACGATATACCGGCTTCAGTCACAGTCAACAGGTAACGATATACCGGCTTCAGAGACAGTCAACAGGTAACGATATACCACCTTCAGTCACAGTCAACAGGTAACGATATATCGACTTCAGCGACGATCAGGCGATATTAATATATGCGTTAGAGGAGACGTTCAGAAGACAAGTGAATAAATAAGTTGATAGAGGCAACCAAGAGTCAGTAATGTATTGTGCGGTAGTTGGTATATATGATCATCCAATGCTAAACCAATGTACTCGTTAATAGAGAAGATCCGAAGACAACAGGTAATACCTGGTCTATAAAACACTTCTTTTAAGGATTATCAACAGGTCAAAGTTCTACCCGATCTTTAAAACACTTCTACTAAGGATTACCAACAGGTCAAAGTTCTACCGGATCTATAAAACACTTCTATTAAGGATTACCAACAGGTCAACGAACTACCTGATCTATAAAACACTTCTATGAAAGATTACCAACTGATAATTGCACTGGATATTATAGAAAACAGTTATATTAGAGACGCTGAGCAGGTTGTAGGTCAAATGTCCTTTACAGGGCGTCACAGTCAACCCCATAATTGTTTGATTTTTTGTGATTTAATAGGCAAGTTTGCTTTCAGTATTTTGCCATTGCTACCTGAACGACCAACGTTCATACCATTGTTAAAAATCAACACAAAGCGGCGTGCTTCCAGATCGCCCGCGTCAGATGTGGAACTCGGTATGTGGGAATGTGAATCGCGTTCGCTACCCCTTCCCTGCAGCACAGCACCTTCAGGACACTGATTATTGGAGGGAGATACCGCACCAACGGACACAGCGTCACAAGCCGGTAACATGTCATCGAAGCTGTAAGAAACAAGACTCAGTAAGTGTAAACTCTTGAATTGTTACACCAAACACATGTACGGGCTTGACTTACAAAGTAACTATGAAGCGTTAGTATTAACTGATTCAGTGCATAAGATAATATATCGCAAAATTTGACCTCCAATTTGACCAGAAGGACGATATATCGCCATACTAGGGCCACGATGTTGTTTGTTTCGTTTTGTGGTATTTTCCACAAATTAAATGCACAGTGAACAGAGATTTACATTATAATACTTGGTAATGTGACTGTGTGCCATGTTAAGGCCAAACCTACTTCTTGGTTTGCACTGAATCAGTTAAAGAATATAAAACCACTGGTTAATTTCCAAATAAGAGAAGTCAACTTACCATTAAGTTTGCTGGGCCCATGGGACTCTCCCATGTCGATCTCCACAACTCCGCCGTTATTGTTGCCACTTCCTTTGCTGTCACCGTTGCTTTCTGGACTGCCACCTCTGCCATCATCCACTGATGATCTTTTTATTGGGATGACCTCATCAACTTTGGCCACCTTCTGGACATTGAACCTCCCACCACCTCCAGAATGTTCCGGAGATGTAGGCGGGTTAAGAGGCTCCATTGCCTCCAGATCTTCTCTGGAAGTCATGTTAACTGACGTAGCTAACTAAAATCTGTGTCAATAAGAAACACCAGCTCCTTCTCACAATTTGCTTGACAATTTGTTCAGATTATTTACCCTGTACAAACAGACACATCGATTAATTAACAAGTAGATTAAGATTCATTAAAGCAGCTAAATGCGTTTTCAAACACCATCATTGAACAAATAAGTACCACACAATATGAAATCTCGAATTCAATATTAATCACCGCACTTTGAAAAATAACACACGCGATTTTCAGCTAGATTCCTTGACACATGCAAAATACACACGTTGTGAAATAATCCGGACGGATAAACCTTTCAAAGACCAGGAAGCTATTTGGTGTTCATGTTTGTTGTGAGATTGCTGTGAAATATGTCGGCTCTCAAACAACTATCAAGCTATCATCTGTTAACGACTGCAACCCTTATATATGTCATCCTACCATGGATTTGTGCTAGTACAGTAGTACACTATCGCCCATGAGACGCTTCAACCAGCTGCGAGAGTACACACAAACAGACGCCTCTAGTAAGGCCTTTACCCTAAAAGAACGCTATCTTTTCAAACATTGACGCCGGGAAAGGCCTTCTATATTTTAGGAGGCCATGGTATTTCTAACACCGACTGTTCCGCTGGGTTAAAATGCGAAACCCAAGTAAACAAAATTCAGCAGTAAAAAATAATGTCATCTGCCAAGCTATTTTTGTGTCCGAAAAATAGCAATTTGTCATATCAACACTTGAATCCTACATACAATTACGTTGGTGTCAATATTATGTTTGTATAATGTTTCAAAATGCGATTAGGGCCTACGGAATCCCGCTTTATCCCGCGAGTCAACAATATTTGGTCCCGGCAGGGCTTTCAAGTAAGAAATTCTCGTTATTTTTTTTACGTGCTGGATATTGAATTCGGGAAAATTTCTTTCCCATTTATCAAAACCACTGTTGTACATGCATTTGTTTGTCTCTATGACCAATGTGGGGTCTTGTTGGCATGGTGGTTAGTAAGAGTACTTAGCAGCACAACGATACGGATTCAAACCTTACAAAAGGCAGGAGAGTTATGTGATCTGTGCAATCTAGTCGAGTCTTAAAAGAGGAGAGGATCTGACTTCATTGCCCCGGGGTTTTATCCCATATGGCTAGGTCTCTTTCCGCATGGTGACCTACAGAAAGCATCGCACAACGCACGAACTCCGTAGCTCTGGCGACGACCCCCAGGAGTCTCCGAGAAAAATTCGACACGTTACACACGTTGGCTGCGGTTTAAGATGTGGATCAGACTAAGCAACATACACCAGTCCCTGGGAATGGAGACGAACAGACCTAAAGATAGAGGCTAGACTACGAGACATACACCTGTTGTTTTGGAAATCAGGGTGTCAAACTAGGACAGACCCCGCCCCCTTTCCACACACACACACACACACACACACACACACACACGCACGCACGCACGCACGCACGCACGCAAACACACATGATGCTTTGGAAGGCGTAGACCAAACTATGTTTCATACGTCTGTTGCATGGAAAGCGAGGGATTAGATTAACAAACCCATATCCGCTGCCTTTTAAAGCAGGAGCCATATCAAAAGATACACACTTGCTTCATTGGGAGACTGTCTAGGAGATACAAATCTGCTTCAATGGGAGACTGTCACTGTGACTAGGAGACACACACATGCTGCCTTTCACGCTTCCAAACTGGAGAAGTGCTTGCAAGGAACCACTAATCTGCAAAACAGCCCGATCAGGGGAGAGCTTATTGGAAGTAAATCTGGCACTCATGGACATTATGTTAGTATGGCACAGAAAGCGATAATAAACATGGTTAAAGGGTACTTAGAAACATATGGGAGGAGGTATGGGTGGAGTAAGTTATTGTGGCACAAGCATCCCAGACTAATAGTGCAATGCTTCATAATCGCGAAGACGACAGCGACCGACGACGACAGCAAGGATGATGATGCTGACGTCCATGGAGTCACGCTTTAAATACATATTTAAAACGATACTTAATTATTACGACAACGACAAGGATGATAATTATGACGACGAGGATAAAGATGGTGATTCTGGTGGTAATGAAGACATTGGTTAAATACAAATGTAGAAAGGTACTTGATGTTCACGAGGACGACGATCGTGATCATCATGATGATAACATGAAGAGGAAGATGACGCTGATGACGGCACGCGTTAAATACATATTTAGAAAAATATGTCATGATTAGATGACGACGGTTACGACGACGAAGACATCCATTGATAAAACATCATGGCCACGGATGGCGGTGATTATTAAGACACGCATGTAATGCACATAAGCACACGCGGTATTTTTCTCGCAGCTAAACAAATACAATGAAAGATATTTACATTCCCGCATGTTCATCATTCATTTCGGCCTAAAGAAAACTATTTCTTTACAATATCCGGCGCTGCTACAAGAAGTGCTGTATTTATCACAAGTTTGCATTTGTACAGAATATGACAGTAACATATTACAAAACACTTCATCATCAAACTCTAAAGCAGCAGAAAATCAAGACTGGGCATTTGCTGTTCTTTCTTTTGATGTAAAAAAGAAACAGACCAATAATTAAGAGAATGGGCGTGGCGGGCACAGAAATTTAATGACCGAGTGAGTAATCATACAAACAACAGCAACTGAAAGCTTAATACAAGGAAACTGAAAATACGTAATTCCTAATCATCATGTTAGTTAGCCACAAGACCGGTCTCTAATCAGGTCACGCATGTAATTAGCCTGTACATCCGGTCAGTCTGAACTCGATTACTGTATGCCTGTGTGTTGTGGTTGTTCTATTGCACTCTTTTTCTTGTGCTACCCAGCGTTCTGTGGTGAATGAGTTACGGACGCAATTCATATTCCCGCATACCGCGTTCGAAATACACCTACACAAGATTTGGCAATAGACCGCCTTGCATTGTTTTTCATGCAATGGTATGAGTGCCGGTCGTTAAGAAAGCAATAACAATCTGCTGAACGTAAACTTGCCAAGAAATCACAAACAACCAAAAAAAAAACGCTGGGGTTGACTACGACGTCCAGTAGAGGATATGGAATTATTTTTTTTAACCCAGTGTTCCATGACTTATTGTGTCCAAGCCAGGACTACCCACCTGTTTGTATATGTTTAAATTATGTGTTTGTTTACTCGTGTTGTTAAAACATAGTTCATTTACTGTACTCTCAGGCTAACTCATCATTATTTGTTCCTGTGATAACATCGTGACTCAACCATCTTGCAGTGATACAGGGGCTTGCATGTCCCGAGACCCCAAGAGCTATACCGACGAGCGTGCAACTACTAGGTTCTCCCATGTCGGACAAGCCCAGAGGTAGAGACCAGACGGAGCGATACAAACACCTGCCGTCTTCAAGCTAGACTGGGGACAGTCGAAGGTTAGGGTCTCCCATGTCGGACAGGCCCAGGGGTAGAGACCAGACGGAGCGATACAAACACCTGCTGTCTTCTAGCTAGACTGGGGACAGTCGAAGGCTAGGGTCTCCCATGTCGGACAGGCCAAGGGGTAGAGACCAGACGGAGCGATACAAACACCTGCTGTCTTCTAGCTAGACTGGGGACAGTCGAAGGCTAGGGTCTACCATGTAGGACAGGCCCAGGGGTAGAGACCAGATGGAGCGATACAAACACCTGCCGTCTTCTAGCTAGACTGGGGACAGTCTAAGGCTAGGGTCTCCCATGTCGGACAGGCCCAGGGGTAGAGACCAGACGGAGCGATACAAACACCTGCCGTCTTCTAGTTAGACTGGGGACAGTCGAAGGTTAGAGAAAGCAAACCCGACACACATGCTTGTCGAAGTCGGATGTGCTGAGTCATTGCGTTGACGAAACAGAGCAATGCAATTGACGTTATAATGTCACAAAAGCGTTAATGTTTATTTTATCCTCTTGAGTTTATAGTTTCCCTGTTTCAGAGCCGCATAGTGACATGGGGCTTAATTTTAACCCTTTCTATACCAAAGAACTAAATATACGTGTACTGGTCACTCTATACATTATCTACTATATTAACTGCTCTTCCCAGACAGATTATCACTGTAAATCCAAAAAAAAAAAAAAAAAACGTCGCCAGAGTCGACTTCATTGCACCGGGTTTTATCCCATATGGCTCGGTCTCTTTCCGCAGCGCGGAAAGCGTCGCACAAAGCACGAACTCCGTAGCTGTAGCGACGACCCACAGGAGTCTCCGAAAAATTTAACTCGTGAGCCGAAGGACGCGGCCTGTAAATCATTGAAAGCCTGGGTTTAAAACCAGGTGTAAATATCTGTATGGGAGGGGGGGGGGATAAATAATCCCTGTCGTGGACGATTGTGGTTAAAACTAACCACAACAGAGTGGTTTAATACAACAACTGTGTGGAATATAAAGAGTGCGTTAATAAAACAACTGTTTGGAACATACAAACAAAATTTTGTTTGTGTCTCGAGCCACGTCGAGACACAGACATTCACTAGGGCTTGTTTCCTTAGCGACTCAATGAACATGATCAAGAGGATAGAGGAGGGGTCGATCCGAAGAGAATGGTTGCTGCCTCTGAAGAGGTCTCGGCTGGCAAAGATTAGTTTCATCTTCGTGCCAGGGCATGCGGGAGTACAAGGAAATGAGCGGGCTGACAAGCTCGCAGGTGAGGCTACTGTTGAGGGCGGACGCGCCATGGACCAGGCTGACATTCTGAATGCTCTACGAGAAGTGAGACTTTTGCAAGAACCAAGTGATGACTGTGAATCTACAACAATGGCCAGACTGCGAGAGCAGCAAATTAAAAGAGGGGTGGCCAAACAAGAACACTACGCAGGAAGCCAAAGAAGATTGATAAACCAACACAGAACTGGCGTCGTTAGCCGCTACACGCTGCGGGATTTGCTGAGGAGGGGATCCGAGCACTTATGGACTGAATGGTCCGATGTGCAACGAGGATGATCTGTCGACTAACTAAACTAAACTAAACTAAACAAAATTTTGTTAATACAACAACTGTCTAGAACATAAAGAGTGGGTTAATACAACAACTGTCCACAACACAAATAGTGGGTTAATACAACAAATGAATGAGTCATAAAACAGAACACACAAATGAAAGTGTCGAGCTGTTTGAGCCAACAATACCGGACGCATTCGAATGTTACACAATCATGATTGCTCATGGCTTCTATCCACTATGTACAAATTATTTTGAAAACATGTCACAGAGAGACTAACACCAACTATATCCGTATGTTGTGTACAATCGGCATTTGAACACATAGGTGTTTGGTGCAAATACTGAAAGTTAATTCAAGGCGCATATCCGGTCGACATGGCAGGTAGGTCACTTGTCCTAGCATCAAGGCACTTTTGGAGATAAAGGCTCGATTCTCCTCTTGTCTATAACGTTTAATGTTTCTGGGGTCTTGCGTGTTTTCTTATTTCTACATGTTTCACTTCTTTTCTTTCGGTATTGATGAGTATCAGGTTATTCGTGTCTCCGGTTGTAAGAGTTGGCAGCTTCGTCAGATGCAAAGCAAAACAAGGGTAGGTAGACATGTCAAAACAAGAGTTGTTTTCATAACTTCATTTATTTTTTGTCGTATATTTTAATGTATTCAATGGCAAACCACTGAAGGTAAACTTGTGTGTGGGGTTGATTGCAACGTTCTGCAACATGCAACAGGTTTATACTTTTGGCGGATAATATTAGCCGGTTGCGTGGCGAAGGGTTTACAGACGCAGTTCGTAATCCCGCATACTCGCGTTCAAAACACAGTTTTGGGGGGTTTGGCAGAAGATTGCCTTACGTTGGTTTTTTTATACTTGGTATGGGGCCGGTCGTTCAGAAAGTAATGGTAAACTACTGAACGTAAACTTGCCCAGGAATCACAAACAGCCAAAAATTCTAGGGTTGACTGCTACGTCCTGTAAAGGGTATGCTACAACTTAAAAAATAAGAATAAAAAAGTAAAAGGTAGTCAACGACCCGTGTACGTGCCTTGAGGCCATGGGTACATGGTGTCAGCCCAATATTTGTATACATCAATCGGCACTTGAATGGGGACGTGGTCAATATCAGGATGCCGAATTGTCTTCATATCATATTTTCTGGTACCTATTTTAGACTGGGTCCATCTGGGAGCTCTGGTTAATGTAACACTATCCACCATCTTCAGGATTCGAACACACGAGCGCCGGACCAGGGGCCAAGCTTGCTAACCGTGTGCTAGCGCGGCAGCTGGGAATATGATATTTGTATAGACCACAGGGCACTCGGCCGGCTTCCTGGCCTGGAGGTTAGCAACTTTTCTCCGTAATCTCGTATACTCTCGTAAGTAACGTGACGACGGTGAGAATCAGCAGTGGTTCGAATCGTGTCGGTAACTTACGGGGTATGTGAGCCGGCCGCTCAGAAAGCAATGGCAAACTACTGAGCGTAATCTTGCCAAAGAAATCAACAATCAGCTGAAAGATGCTGATGTTGACAGCGATGTCCTGTAAAGGATATGCAAACATTTTACTTTTTACAGGGCACTCGAAGAATGATGTGGCCAATGTCACGACCCCTTTAGGAGGACCTGGTGTCTATTATTGATCCGGTCATATTTAGGGTGTGGGTAAACATACACACAACACCGCGTCAAGGTTTATCGTACACAGCCTGATCGATGTTATCACACGTTTTTACAGAAGGATCGTGGACTCATGGCTAGATGCACGGACACGTCAATACACTGATGAAATAGCAGTTTTGTTTGACTCTTGCTAAGAATCACTTAGAGCATACGGATATCTCTATGAGTATTTCAGTCTCCTCCCTTAGATCACACAAGAGAAATCTTACAACAGTGCACGAACTTTGCCGCAACCGTGAGAATGTCACTGTATCTATACAACAATCACATATGCTCCGGGTTTTTCTCTCTCCTCTTTTCTACTTCCAAAATGGGAATTGCAGAATGCGCCAAGGGCACACATGCGTGTTATTTTATCTTCCTTGCACGAGATGACTAGACGTCCGATTCACTATTCTAAGATCAAACGAAGTGTTGATGGTATACCATTCTCTCCCCAGTATCTTTTTATTTTTTACAGATATCCAGAGCCACTCCTGGACACACGCTGCGGGATTTGCTGAGGCGGGGATCCGAGCACTTAAGGAATAAATGGTTCGATTTGCAATGAGGATGATCTGTCGACTAACCAACCAACCAACCAACCAACCAACCAGCCAACCAACCAACCAGCCAGCCAACCAACCAACCAGCCAACCAACCAACCAACCAACCAACTGACTAACTCCTGTACACACCAAAATAGCACGTCGGTATCTTTAAGCCATTCTGCCTGTAGATGGTAGTCTACGCGTGGATATATGAGTTACGGACGCATACAGACAGACATATAAAACACAGAAACCTGACAGACGGATGAGCACATAGACAGACAGATAAAACAAAGAAACCTGACAGACGGATGAGCACATAGACAGACAGATAAAACAAAGAAACCTGACAGACGGATGAGCACATAGACAGACAGGCATAAGGGGCATTTCGGCCTGTCAGCGAGACAGCAACCCAGCCAACCATTCAATCAGGCAGACATTTAGGTGGTAGGCAGACATAAAGCCAGTAAGCTTGCTAGACAGACAGACAGACAAAACAGACAGACAGACAGACAGACAGACAGACAGACAGACAGACAGACAGACAAACAGACAAACAGACAGACAAACAGACAAGACTGATAGTGTTTCCCTTCCATATTCCCACAGCCAAGAATATGGCTGGGTGATTTCCTGAAAAAGATCTCTGCCTGAAGTCTTTCAACACTGTCTCTCGCCATAAGTTCAGTTTCTGGCAGTGTTTTTCCTGTCTCAATATTATCTGTCTAAGACCTGATGCTTGTTGTTACCATTTCTTCTCATGTGTTGTTTTTTGCCTCCCCTCTCCCCACTCCCGGAACTGTTTCATTGAATGCAGTGTTAAAATACTCAGTTGACCTTGACACCCAGTTGATCCCGAAACTCAGTTGATTCCGACACCTCGTTGATCTCGACACCCAGTTGATTCGACACCCAGTCGAACCGACACGCAGTTGATCCCGATACCCCGTTGATCCCGACACCCCGTTGATCCGACACCCAGTTGAACCCGACACCCTGTTGATCCCGACACCCAGTTGATCCCGACACCCAGTTGATCCTGACACCCAGTTGATCCTGACACCCAATTGATCCTGACACACGACCGACCGTATCATTGGCGTTTGCGTGTTTTAACAGTTCTTTCTGGCCGGGTAACTATGATTGATTCTCGACCATCCCCGCTGATTGCCTGCTGTAGCTTCACATTCACAGCCAGCAAAGTTATCGTCCCGTGATATGTTAGCTAACTAGGTGTCACAAATACCCCAGAGCCAGGCACTAGAGCACGTGTTTCCGCTCTAGATAATTACAGCATGCAGATATCGCCGCGGTGGAAAATACCAACATTTGACCTTGATGCTGTTTAATCGCTAAGCACAAGTGAGGATACATAAAACGATCCCTGGTGAGATGCAGTCACAGCCCTTGTTCTGTATAAATACATGTTTAGAGAGCTTTTTGGACACAGACGGCACAAACAATTTGTTGCATGATTTCTTGCCTATTATTATTATCTGCACACTGCAGAATTATATAATACATGAAGTGATTTGATGAATCATATTTTGGTTAAAATACACAACACATATACTCTCTGATACTATTCGAATGTGTAGCAACGTAATCCCACGGTGATCTCATAGTCATTGAAATCTTTCTGTCAGCACATTCCCGGTTTTAGATGCCTAATTGCTATGGCCTTTAAGTAATCGTTTATTGTTCGTTGAATACAGATTACAAAACACCTTTACCTTGTTAAATTTATGTTAGCAGTTGTTGAGAAATCACCGATACAACCTGTTCACCGAGCAGAGTTTCATGAAGGCTGATAAACTCTCTTTATCACTCATACTGGGTGACGTTGTGATATCCTACTATGATAATTTGGTCGTGTCTAGCCTGAGTCGCGTGGTCAGTGGTTGCACACCCGTCTCACACAACAGTAATCCGGAGTTCGATCCCGAGTCCAGTCAGGGATATGCACTAGTGACGAGCTCAAACGAGAGCGAAACTAGAATCTAGTGCTGCCATTCTGACGTGGACAAGGCCCAAGGTTCGTACCAGAATATGATAAGCGTTGCCAGTAGTGGGTTGTGGGCAATCTTCAATCCTCAAATCCCTAAACAACTAAATAAATCAATACTCGTATATGTTCGGCTACTCGTTTGCTAATTTTCGTTCCGTTCTACCTATGTAAGATGCTTGACACCCGCACTTGAATTAACAAACACAGTTTGATTTGGTGTATGGAGACAATACTTCTTTCACAGAGTAGTTATCGAGGTGATTGTATATACATCTGATCGTTGGTTCATCGGCAAAGAATGATTGTTTACTGCTATTTTAAGTAGATCGTCTATTCGTTTCATTATGTCGTTCCCATGAAAGGTTAGCTGAAGCATATATATATATATATATATATATATATATATATATATATATATATATATATATATAGAGAGAGAGAGAGAGAGAGAGAGAGAGACAGAGAGACAGAGAGAGAGAGAGAGAGAGAGAGAGAGAGAGAGAGAGAGAGAGAGAGAGAGAGAGAGAGAGAGAGAGAGAGAGAGAGAGCTTCTAGCTTAGTTCAGCGTCTTGTAAATTGACCCGGGTTGTTTATCAATATTTCAGTCCCCTCTGTCACTTCGAAAGCGATACTTGCGCCTGGTAAGTGGCGCTACTTCAAACATGAAGTGGCTTTCCAAGGCCTCTTACAGCTATGCCTGGGCTAGATTATCTGATCTTCTGTATGAGCTATGTTCCTTGTAATCTACTAGCTAATACCGCCATTGCATTCATTACTCAACATATCGGGTTTGCATAGAAGTTATATTTGGTGGGTGAGATATGACTGCCTTGTAAACTATTAGCTAATAATGTCTTTGCATTCACTGGTTAACAGGTCGGTTTGTATGGAAGTTATATATGGTGGATGAAGAGCATCTGGTCGAGTGGCTGGAATGCGTGGCTTCCATTAAGGAGACTCGGGTTCGAATCCTCAGTAAGGTTGCGAATATTTTTTTGTCAGGGGCTAAAAAGTAAACCCTAACCTGCATAGTTCGCGGCGACATCAGGCTCAAGGCACCTCCCTCCCCATCCCGCCCTACGAATTGCGTCCGTAACCAGTTCGCCACAGAGATACTATAAAAAGCATCTAGTGTCTGGCCACCGGTCAGCTTGGATTCAACATGGCTTCTCCTTCAGAAAGCAATGGCAAACTCATCATCATCATCATCTTCCCTGCCATCTGGTGTAGGCGTTCATGGCTCTTCACAGATCTCAGTCTTTGGTGTTCAGTAACAACTAATGGCAAACTACTGAACGTAAATATGTCCTAGCAAATCAACCTGAGGTTGCGGTAGATCTCAACGTTTTGCAAAGGACATATATTTTAAACATGCTTGATACAAGGAGACGCAATAGCCTTGTGGTTAGTACACTTTCCTATCGGGCCGGTGATCGTAGGTTAAAATCTTTCGAGGTAGTTTTTTCGTGTTCACTTGACAATCGCCCAGACTGACCACATAGATTCGGTACAAGAACATTATCTGGGAAATAAGGCGGCCGGAATGATAATGACCACATCATCCCGAAGTGCTGCAAAACATCCCGGCTACACGTGGAGCCAAGGAAGAGGCCCGCATATGTTTAGAATAAGTTGTAAACAGAGAGACCAGTTCCAGTTCAACCTTCGAGTATATCGGTTTGGTTGTATTTGGGGCCTTGATAATGTATCTCGTTCTTCTTTCGTATATGATGCTACTTATATCTGCTTCCTTGACAAGAGAGGCACACACCCCAGCAGGTAAATAGGCAGGCGGATCTAGGAAGTGTGCTAGCTAATCTATGTAAACGTAACACTCCTGAACCACTCCTAATCAGAACACCCAATCAGGAGTCGATTAAACACAGCCCTAACCGTTCCCCACTGGCAGGGACGCCTGGATTACCGCTCTTCAATGACTTTATGTTCGACCTAACATGAACAGTACAGGTTCAGCATTGTGTTGTATTTGAAAGGGATTTATAGGCGAAAGGATCCACTTCATTGGGCTTATTTTTTTTATTAATGTGGTCACGGCCTCTTTCCTATAGAGGCCTTCGCAAAGCGTCGCGCGGGGCACGTACTTGGTAGATTAGCGAAGAACCCCCTCCCCCCTTTTCTCTCTTTATTCACTAACCATTTACCTTCCTAACCACTCATTTACCTATATTCCTACTTATTTGCCTACTTTACGATCCGATCATTTGTCTAACTCACTTAGCCCCCTATATACTCACCCACTCAGGTATCTATCCACTAACTTACCTACCTATTCACCTATTCAATTATCCATCCACTAATTTAATATCTAATGAACACTTACCTACCCATCCAGTTATCTATCAGCCCAAACACCTACCAACCCGCTCAATTATCTACCCACTCGATTATCTATACACTCAGTCAACTATCCACCCAATGAAATATCTATCCACTTAGTTATGTATCCGCTCAGTTATCTGTCCACTTAGTAATCTACCCATTCAGTTATCTTCCCACTTTATATTCTATTCACTCAGTTATCCACTTGTCTCATTGCGGAGCAGGCAAGGTAAGCAGGAACTTCACTAGTAGCTGATGATGTTGAATCTAGTTGACAGTAGTCATTTCTTTACACCAACCTCACAGTTAATTATCCACTATGTTATCTATCCACTCAGTTATCTGTTCACATACACACATAAACACATATAACGCAGACAGACAGGGAGGCAGGCAGGCAGGCGGGCGGGCGGGCGGGCGGGCACGCGCACGCACGCACGCACGCACGCACGCACGCACGCACGCACACATACATACATACATACATACATACATACATACATACATACATACATACATACATACATACATACATACATACATACATACATACATACATACATACATACACGTCGCTTAACAAAGGCAAGCTGTAGTATACAGCGGGTTTCAGTCGATAGGACACAGCCGTGTTGATCCCACAGTCCTGAAGATAAGAATGCTTTATGTACAGATAAGATATTCATAGCCAGGCTGTGACTACTGGATGATTGCTGGTAAACATACGACATACGATTAGTTTGTTTAAGCACAGTCGGTTGCTGAAAGTCTGCCCTCCTGAGTCTCAGCAAACATCATCAACAACCTGTATCTGTTACTCACCAAATAGCGACGTAAACTATTGTCTTTAAATTTTTAAAAATAAACATCATCTACAGCTGCTATCTATGAGCCAGCTAACAGCATGAACAGCTGCTGTTTGTGACCCAGCTAACAGTATCAACAGCTGCTATATATGACCCATCAAATAGCATTAACAGCTGTTATTTTTGAACCAGCAAACAGCATCAACAGCTACTATGACCCAGCAAACAACATCAACAGCTGCTATCTATGACCCAGCAAACAACATTAACAAACACTGTCTGTGGCCAAACCATTTATAAGTAAAATGAGACATGGTGCGCGGTAAGAAATAACATACATTATCTCTGTATGGTTGAACAATTACCACAAAGACATCATTGTTGCTTCATTTACAAAGCATATGCGATTATATGGAACTCCACCGTAGCGCAGTGGCTAAAACAGTTGAGTTAACATCCATGGATAACTGGGATCCTTTTAGAAGTCGACCCAGGCTGAAATGGTTATCAGGAAATGTTCTAGTAAGGAAATAAACTCAAAGTGCTATTGATCATATCAGCCATCGAGTACCGCTTGTGCAATCACATACAGTACCTCCCCGATAAGGCGAACTCACCAAGAAATAGTTCTTCTTATCAGATATTTCACTTATAAGAGTGCAAGCAAATACTAATGCATTCACGACGTACAATACAATATTGTTCTTCACAACAGAAATTCGCCACATCCGAGATCGTCTTAAGCGGTTTGCACTGTATATGGCTAGCACCATATACCTAAAATGGTCTCACGGCAAAGAACAGTGTCTTTTAATGATTGTTTTATGTCTAGTCCGTGACATATGGAATCAGGTGGCCATTTCCTTTCTAGAAAATTCATCAAATATTCTGAACATTTATTTGTATTTATTTGTGTGAGACTGTGTCTTAAACAGCGCCGAACCGGTAGAAAAGAATAACCATAACTCCCCTGTGGATTCAACCCAGACCACCGTCTCGACAACCGCACTAACTACTATGCCACGGCCGGTTCCTTTATTGGGTAGAAGTAGTTAAACATAATAACATTACAGAAAATGGAATTTTGGGCGGCGCTAATCAAACCCGACACCCCACATTGTGTCAACGGCTTCTGACGGAGCCGCTCAATTGGTAGGATGCAAACCTGTGCCTGCCAATGACTCGGCAAGCAATCGCACTAACTACTATGCCACGGCAGGCTCCTTTATTGGATCGAAGTAGTTAAATATAATAACAGTAAGGAAAATAGAATCTGGAATAATATCCACAGACATAAATAATAGTGATAACGCGGGCTGAAATAACAACAGTCCAGCACATAAACAATTAAACTAATAGCCCCGAAATTGGTAGCCTGACAATGGCTGGGGTAGGACAGATTGAGTTAACCACAAGAGAGCATATTCAGAGTAGGCCAGCGAGAACCACAAGCGGGCATATTCAGAGTAGGCCAGCGAGACGGGAACAGTAAATAAACTGTCAAACAAACGTAAGCCTTTATCATAAGATTAGTGGAATCGACCGGTACCGCTGAAAAGCTAACTTTAGGATCCTCCAACATGATAAGGGAACTTAAAGTGCCAGCTCATTTCGTCATCACATGACTATATGGCCGGGTCGATACAGGAGATAAGTTTAGGAAGAACAGGCATGACTTCAAGGGCACTCCATTGTGACACATCGGTATCCAAATGGCTTTTGTGACAGGGATTTGGTTACCACCTGAAGAAAACCATAATTGTATATGTGTGTATTTATAGATTTTCTGTCAGGTTTTGTCAGGTATGACTGAGCTACCTTACCTGCTCTCTGTTAGCGCCGAATGTTGGGCGGTGCTCACCAAACCCGATCAACTCATATTGTGTCAACGGCTTTGGGCGGATGCGCTCAATTGGGAGGATACAAGACTTATCCTGGTGCGTGGAAATACAGCCTAAAGACTTAATGCCATGGCGGGGCAGATCAGGCCATAAGCTTTTGTCGGCAATTGGTCTAGGATCGAAGCTCTGACGGGCGGACAGTTTGAACATTACTTTACTGATCCGGCAGCTTATGCAGCTTGTATTGTTCCTGATGTACTGTTGTTACCTTTCCTCTGAATAAACTAAGCAGGCCGAGAGAGGGATCATGTTGGATGATCAACAGATGGTCTCTACAATTCTCACCAGGCTTTGTGTTATGGAGAGGTATAACTGCATCCCTGTCCTTACTGCCCTGGGTTGTAGTTACTGTGTCTTTTCTGTGTAACACAATCTAACAAACAATCGTTGTCAAGTGATTGATTTATAGTTTAATAAATGGGTACACGGGCCTGTATGGTTTCTGGAATTGGTCCCATGCTTGTTTTGAGCCCCGCGCTGCCTGAAGCTTTATTGCAATGCGAATATTCGCCTGCTATCTTCCGTTGATAGCCAAATGAGTGTGACGAAGACCTCCATTGTTGTCTACAGCCCTTGTCTGGCATTTTGCCAATAACTGAGGATACAATAGTCAAGAATGCAAGTATCTTGTTCCATTTAACGTCTGCATCTCAGTTCCTTCCAATTTTCATGTTGTCGCGAAGTGTTTGATTGCTTCTTTTTTTCGGGTGATCTATATATAGACACTTCTCTGCAAATTTACCCTTGTCAATCAAGGTGAGGAAAATAATTCTTCAAAGCTATATTGAAGCTAATGCTGATGTAAGGAAGCAAATCATGGACAATTAGCAAACAAATGATAAATTATGTGGAAGCTGCGGAGATACGGTTTTAAAGAAGAATGACCAGAACACCGTGGACGAATAGACAGACAAATGAAGACATTCTATCAGAAGTTAACTCTTAAAGAAAACTGGCTAATCGTATTGGAAAAGGACAGTTCCGCATTCTATGGGAACGTCATAAGAAGAGGAAAGCTGGACTGTGTCGTCACAACGAGAAGGTTGAGGAGAAGTACGCATGGGAGACTAAGAGAGAAGATGCTGGGAATGTTGACATCATGGCATGGAGGAATGTCAGTATCAGAAATGATTCCCAGCACAAGAGACAGAAGGCAGTGAACAGACATCACCAACGTCACGGCATGGACTATAAGAAAAAGAAAATACATTTAAAAAAAAAATCCTTCTACAAGGCTTGTCATTATACTCGTTGTGACACTGCATTTGCAATTCTTGCTGCTGCTTTTGTCTTTAACTTCTACATATGTTTTCATTCCAATTATTTAGTCGAGTTTGCTATCGCAATAAACAATTTCTGGAGTGCCTGTGTCGGTCTCGCAACAATAGCATTATTTAAAAAAAAAAAAAAGTGTTTTCCCGCTGTGAATTTGAAAATATGGAGACAAGAAACTATATTGTACAATTATGCAAGCAAAAAGATGATAGTGATGATATTGAAACATATGACAATGCAGTTTTCGTATATTATTTGTGTATTTCAGTTGACAGAAATCATTAAGCTACTTTATTAAATATTGTTTGTTTATTTCAGTTGACAGAAATCATTACTCTATTTTATTATATATTGAACTTTTTTTGTAGTTTGCACCTGACGATAGGTAGCGACATATGCCAGGCAATACATATGCAATATACTATTTCTGTCTTCATTATTTAATAACATAAATAATTATGACCTAATGAAATTGACGGATTTTTAATTTTACTTTGACCTCAACCCTTGTCTGTCTCTCTGCTTCCATTCCTAGATTTTGTAATCATGCTTTCGGAATGTGCATCATAAAATCCCTGCTAGAAAAACATCCGCAATGCACCATTACCTCGAATCGAAAGGAGTGCTATATCCAATTCTGATCTCGTTATCAGAATTCTCTCTCCCTCCCAATTTATGTCTTCCAGAACATTACAAGTTAAGGAGGCGCCACAGGTTTTGTCTAGTATTAAGTCCAGTCACACGCTCCATCTATTTTTCGATGTTTTTGTCCTTGGGTGTCTGCAGTTGTGTGTCCCATTTTATCACGGATTGTACGTGATGGAATCACTTTCTTCTGTGTAGACGTTTCATTATGTTTTTGTTGTTGTTTATACCAGATCTCATCTTATAATGCCTTCCGGTTAGTTAAGTTTCTGTATACACATTTGTCAACCATCTTACATGTGCTTCTTTGCATTCTCTGTCTAATTGATGCGATAGTTCTGTGAGAATGAAGCTCAATCAACAACCGTGCTGTGCTCATAATGAAAGAAGTTTTGAATAGTTTTGATTACCGAGCTAGATTTAGAGCAAGAACAACGGCGCTTAACAACAAGGAAATGGGAACGTTAGTGAAGTTGATAGGGAATTGCGCTGATAATGTTATGAGCACGGTCAAGGTAGGTTCAAAGCGTGGGCTCTTTGCCTGCTAAAACAGCACACCATAACATATTTATGGTTATAGAAACAAAACAGCACAACATAGCACATTGACGGTCATAGACACAAAACAGAGCAACATAGCACATTTACGGTCATAGAAACAAAACAGCACAACATAGCACATTGACGGTCATAGAAACAAAACAGCACAACATAGCACATTTAGAAACAATATTTAGGTCATAGAAACAAAACCGTAGAAGCCAGCAAATGTGAAGTCGCGGAAACAAAATGGCAGAATATAACGTGTTCAAAATCACGGAAACAAGACGACAGTACAGAACACATTTACAGTCACAGAAACAAAACTGCGGAACATGCCATACTAAAGAGCACGGAAACAAAACAGTAGAAGACATGTCACATTCAGTTATATAACCCGTACACCGGTCAGGTGTATTAAAATGTTGACTTCTCATGCTTGACTTGGGAAGGTAAATTACAAGAACCTCAATTTGGAGTGCGTTAGCCTGATGACGAGGGACATTGGTTATAGGGAAAGTTACTCCACATGCAAAAACCAGTCCAGTGCATTAGAAACAATAGCACGTATATGGACTACGCTTGAGTTCAAAGGAAACTAACGCCAAAAAACATATCTTCATCCTGTGGACAAAAAGAGGCTGGGATCTGCCATACTGGCTTTGAAAGTATCAAATTCGATGTGCATAAAATGACAACTATAATTACTAATAAAAACACAATGCTGAAAAGCATAACACAAATAGGGAATAATACATCATCACAACGACAGTGTCACCAAGGTATATCCTCAGTTCGTTTTGAAAAGAACAAACCGAATTTTCCTCCTAGTATGAATACACCAACAGTTGGAGATAACATTTGTGTGAAACATGAAGCGTTATTCTGCATGTCGTGTTATTCTCAAACACAACTTCATGTAGATAACGCTTATCTTTGTTCAGCACAACCTCGGCAAAATAGTTCTCATGGGTGATATTTACTTAACCAGTTATCAGTACAACCATTATCAGTACAAGCATTATCAGAATATGTGTTGGAATGTGTCAACAGCACCACTTAGTTATTTGCCAGACATCATATCTCATGTCTGAACAATTAACCTTAAAAGCTATAGATGAGGATGAGGAAATTTGTGTTGGCATTCTGGCGGCGGCATTATGCACAGTGTACCTGTGCGGGCTGTTGGCTTGCTGACACTCCTGTCTATTCCATTGTTCACATGGGGCAGTGAGGAGCATTTTGTGATATTCACTGGCACAGGAACGGAGCAATATGGGGACGACCCGTTGCCGTAAAGTTGGAACCGCGACTAACTAACTAACTAACTAACTAACTAACTAACTAACTAACTAACTAACTAACTAACTATAGATGAGGATAAGCTACTGAACGTAAACTTGCCAAGAAATCACAAACAGTTAAACAATGCTGAGGTTGACTGCGACGTCATGTAAAGGATATGCAGCTAACTTTTTATACACGAGGGACATCTATTTATACAGATCTAAGTTTAAATGTTAGGATCTTGTGAGATGCTGACAGCGTTTAAATCTCTATTTGAGGGCACGTATCATTATATAAAAACCTTTACAGCTCTAGTTCAGGGGCGTGTATCATTATCTAACACAGTTTAAAACTCTAATTCAGTGGCATGTATAATTATATAACACATTTTAGAACTCTAGTTCAGTGGCATGTATAATTATATAACACATTTTACAACTCTAGTTCAGTGGCATGTATAATTATATAACACATTTTACAACTCTAGTCCAGTGGCATGTATAATTATATAACACATTTTAGAACTCTAGTTCAGTGGCATGTATAATTATATAACACATTTTAGAACTCTAGTTCAGTGGCATGTATAATTATATAACACATTTTAGAACTCTAGTTCAGTGGCATGTATAATTATATAACACATTTTACAACTCTAGTTCAGTGGCATGTATAATTATATAACACATTTTACAACTCTAGTTCAGTGGCATGTATAATTATATAACACATTTTACAACTCTAGTTCAGTGGCATGTATAATTATATAACACATTTTACAACTCTAGTTCAGTGGCATGTATAATTATATAACACATTTTACAACTCTAGTTCAGTGGCATGTATAATTATATAACACATTTTACAACTCTAGTTCAGTGGCATGTATAATTATATAACACATTTTACAACCAGGGCATGTATAATTATATAACACATTTTACAACTCTAGTTCAGTGGCATGTATAATTATATAACACATTTTACAACTCTAGTTCAGTGGCATGTATAATTAATTATATAACAGCGCTTACAACTCTAGTCCAGTGGCATGTATCATTATATGACAATGGAGAGCATTAGTTTATTTGTATTTCTGATCTCTGGGCCATGAGTTCTCGCCGCTCTGAACATGGGCAGCATTAAAAACAAGATGGATGAAGCAAAGAAAACAGCACATTAAATGCATTAAATGGAATGTATCTAGAAAGGGAAATGGAGCATTACCATAGTAATTAGTTTCTAAGGCTTTATCCGTTTGGTAGTCACACATGTCAATATTTTGTGTAGAATCACAAATGTAAATATTGCATGTACAAGAACGGCGAAGCGAGTAACAATGTACACACGAACAATTAAGGCATAGACAAACAAATTAGATGTATGCAGAATTGCAAAAGAAGCATTCCAGGCGGAAGATAGAATACTGGCAATTAATTCACAATATACGCTGTCTAAACAAGATAACGGTAGGTTTGGAAACGTAATTTGTCAACTTAAAACTACCATTACTATCTGAGTTGAAAGTGAAAAAGCCTGAAAATTGATAGAGTATATTTACATTGTAAGCAATATCATCAAGATACAATGGATAATTAACAACATGTGGTGTTTTTGAAAACAGCAAGAACACATATTCACTATATCACAAGTTTGGTTCATATAGTCGAACAACCAACCTCTTTCAACATATGCATGGTGACAATAGCAGAGCAGCTCGATGGAGTGGAAAAACATAGTGATACACTGATTATATTCCAGTGGGAAAAAGACAGAAATAAGATTATCATTACCCGGGAAGGTTAACCAGGTCAACATATGCCCGCAGAAGTCGGATGTGTCGGAAGAAGAAGAAGAAGAAGTAGTAGTAGTAGTAGTAGTAGTAGTAGTAGTAGTAGTAGTAGTAGTCGTAGTAGTAGTAGTAGTAGTAGTAGTAGTAGTAGTAGTAGTAGTAGTAGTAGTAGTAGTAGTAGTAGTAGTAGAAGAAGAAGAAGAAGAAGAAGAAGAAGAAGAAGAAGAAGAAGAAGAAGAAGAAGAAGAAGAAGAAGATCTCAAGACATACACCTTGTGTAAGTGAAAATAAAACAGTATAGAGCCCATGTCTTTTCTTGGATGCCTAGTAAGTGCTAGTCCAATATTTTATCCCACTCGCTACTAGATGGGTGATGTGGCCAATATAGGAGATTCGAATTAATGGCAACCATACCGTCAGGCCAGCGTGCAAGCCACTGCGATACCTCGGTACCCAAAGTTAAGATCATTGTGACCAGAAATGATGAGCACACTAAGCACACGAATGGGCTTGTCAACAAACACCGAGAGACAGAGCTAATCACACCGAGATACAGAGTTAATCACCATAGGTTCATGAATATATTACCGAGGAACACTTAATGACATAGACGGCGTGCAGTAATGGTAACTCACACTGAATAGAGCAGCTCAACCATCAGGCAGGGGTATTGTATTCACATTGCTGAAGAGTTGACACGCAACGTTGTATTTAAACTAGAAAACACAAATTAAAAATCGAACAGTTTCATGTGTACAATTACAACCGTGTGTGGCAAATGGGCGGAGTTCACAACGCCAACTGTATAGTAACGCTATAAAAAACATGATAATTACGACGATAATGATAAATGTGACATGAACGGAGGTGAAAATTATAAAAGACAACTTCTTTAGGACCAAACAAAAGTGAATGGGGGAAATTTGAAAGCAGGGGGTGTCGCAGTTATGACTTAAAAGTTGTTAATACGGTAGCAGACATGTTGTATTATATATGAAACTAGCTGACCTGGCCCGGCTTCGCCCAGGCCCTGGCGGGGATCTATCTATCTGTCTGTCTGCTTGTCTGCTTGTCTGTCTGTCTGTCTGTCTGTCTGTCTGTCTGTCCTGCCTGCCTGCCTGCGTGTCCGTCCGTCTCTCCCTCCGTCTATCCCACCCTCTCTGTCTGTCTGTCTGTCTGGCTGGCTGTCTGGCTGTCTGTCTGTCTGTCTGTCTGTCTGTCTGTCTGTCTGTCTGTCTGTCTGTCTGTCTGTATCTATAGGCAGGGGACCTAACCTAAGATATAGCAATGCTACTAAAAGTTATGTCCCTTTATATATTATTTCTTATGTTAAGTCATGTAATTTAATTATTAAATTTTAGTAAGTAAATAGCTGATTCTACAATTAAAAAAAACTATGACAGTTGGTTGCACGGGAATGAAAAGAAGACATGTAGAAAATTTCATCTCAATCGGATGGACCGTTATCGAACGCAAATACATCCCTACCCACATACATACATACATACGTACGTACGCACGCAAATACATCCCTACCCACATACATACATACGTACGTACGTACGCACGCACGCACGCACGCACGCACGCACGCACGCACGCACGCACGCACGCACGCACGCACACACACACACACACACACATACATACATACATACATACATACATACATACATACATACATACATACATACTTACATACATACATACATACATACATACATACATACATACATTGTGTTTTATAGATATAGATTAGAGATGGTTGCCGAGAAAAAACTACTATGCATAAACCCATGGGGGGTACGAGATGTCGATTAAGACGATTAATCATCCCATGGCAATGAATCAGTCAATGCTCCGTGTCCATTATGCAGGACGTTCCGATCAACCCCAGATTGACTTCCCAGACAATTGTGCGTTCAGTAATGTGCCACTGCTCTTTGAATGAGAAGTCAAGGTTCAGGTTCACCGAACAGGTGTATGGAAGGAACTCACTACCCTGTGAGGATCAGCGCACAGGAAGCTTAAGCATGGTAAAGTTCTCGGCCAGACTGACCAATAACTTAAGGCTTTTTAATGTTGCTTGTCCTTTTTGCAGGACGTTCCGATCAACCTCGGTTGGATTGTCTAGGCAATTGTACATTTAGTAATTTGTCATTGCCGGTTTCCGTGGCAAAGGCGTTACGGATGCGGTTCGTAACTCCGCTTATCTGCGTTGGAAAACATCTGCGATCGATTTGGCAGCAGACCGTGTCGCGCTGGGTTTTAACGTGATGGTATGGGAGCCGGTCGTTCAGAAAGCAATGACAAACTACTGAACGTAAAGCTATCAAGACATCAGCAACAGCAGTGCTGGTGTTGACAGCGATGTCCTGTAAATAGGATATGCAAAAAAAAAAAGTTTGCCATTGCTTTCTGAAAGAGGAGCCATCGTTATAAACTATAACACTAATATGTATGACTGCGCCCTCAAGTAGCGTCTAAAATAGAACATCGGCTAATTCGCGTGGTTTCAGATTATGTTAGTGACAGAACTGTAACACACCTATCTACTGCCGTGGCATTTCGAATTAACACCTTTCGTTCACATTAGCTCGTTACATCAAGACACTCTGAATGCAAATAAGTTAATATAATACCAAATCACACCCTAGTGTTAAGCCAGAAAGATAAACTGCAAATTAAAATATACAACATTACAGAGAAAGGCAATAACTGCGCTACATGCACTGAAGAAAATGTAATGCAATAAACAGGATACAGTCATTGGAAGTTAGGTAATGAATTCTTATATGTTACATAAAACCTGTTTCAACCTATGAATGTGAATCGCTGATATTTAACAAACAAGTCAAAAACTAACAGAAAAATGCTATACATCTCGTAAACAAACATAATTAGTAATCTTCATGTTTTGAAGAAAAAAAGCTAATAAAGAAAGACAACTTATCAGAAGCATCAGAACGAAGCAGTCATAAATCTTTGGTCATTTTATGAGAAGAGAAAAGTTGGAGACTGTTGTGACAAAAGGACAGTTTTATTAAAAGAGATATAGAGGGGGGAAATCGTGAGAAGACAGTCTTGTGTCATGGCACGAAAAGGCACCAGCACACGAAAGGATACATGCTATTGAAGATTGCAGCATGCGAAGAAGCATGATCGACCACGTCAGCCAGGATGGCACTTGATGACGGTTAAAACGAAAAGCTAAACATTAAAGAACGTTAAAAATGCCAATGACCCCGTTGAAGCTTTGTCTTCTGGCAACCAATATTTTAAAACTCAGTCCGCCACTGGTTATATGTTTATCAGTCTAGTGCACGTCCAAGTAGTGGCAACGACTAGAAACAGTAGCAGTCGTTTGGACAACGCTTGAGTTAAAAACACAACGCACTCACTTTGTAATTGCTACAAGTTTCCATAAACATATTCCATTATTGTAATCCATTTCTAAATTTTGAGGCTGTTATATGTTTCATACTAATTATGTCATTGTTATACGTTTTCAGATAACTCAATGTGCTGCTGTAACAAGTACTAATAGACCTAATGTTGTGTCTCTTAAATGTTTCAAAAATTCAATAATGATAATGTCACATGTTTCGCAAACTCTCGTGCTCATAAACATTGCTTTCACCTGAGTGAGCACATACTACAGTGAGAGAGTGCATTGATTTTCGTGAACAGATGAGTGCCTTTTACCACAATAACCATTAATTCTAAATTTAATGACGCAAACGGACATCATGCATGGTAACCGAATGATACACAATTTGTATAAATACAACCCACGTGATCATGAACATCTACACTGAGAATTTGCGAACTTATCTGCAATATCTAGCGAGAGGGTTATGAACATAATGTAATACAGGGGCTGTGTGTGTGTGGTTATCAGGTCATGTTCTGGGAAGTCAATTTCACCGTCGCGAAATTGACCACATCACCCATAGGCTGGCCTATACAAGTATCGGACTAACACCATATTATCTATACCCTTCAAGCCTGTAAAGTGGTTAAAGGCCAGGGGGTAGGTTTTATTGCGGGATCTATTAAAGGCCAGGGGGTCGGCTTCATTGCACTGGGATCTGTTAAAGGCCAGGAGATCGGCTTCATTGCACTGGGATCTGTTAAAGGCCAGGGGATCGGCTTCATTGCACTGGGATCTGTTAAAGGCCAGGAGATCGGCTTCATTGCACTGGGATCTGTTAAAGGCCAGGAGATTGGCTTCATTGCACTGGGATCTGTTAAAGGCCAGGAGATCGGCTTCATTGCACTGGGATCTGTTAAAGGCCAGGAGATCGGCTTCATTGCACTGGGATCTGTTAAAGGCCAGGAGATCGGCTTCATTGCACTGGGATCTGTTAAAGGCCAGGAGATCGGCTTCATTGCACTGGGATCTGTTAAAGGCCAGGAGTTCGGCTTCATTGCACTGGGATCTGATAAAGGCCAGGGGTTTGGCTTCATTGCACTGGGATCTGTTAAAGGCAAGGGAATTGGCTTCATTGCACTGGGATCTGTTAAAGGCCAGGGGGTCGGCTTCATTGCACTGGGATCTGATAAAAGCCAGGGGTCGGCTTCATTGCACTGGCAATGTTTAAAGGCCAAGGGGCTGGCTTCATTGCACTGAGATCCGTTAAAGGTCAGGGGATCGGCTTCATTGCACTGGCAATTTTTAAAGGCCACGGGGGCGGCTTCATTGTACTGAGATCTATTAAAGGCCAGGGAATCGGCTTCATTGCACTGAGATCTATTAAATGCCAGGGGGTCGGCTTCATTGCACTGGGATTTGGTAAAAGCCAGGGGTCGGCTTCATTGCACTGGGATCTGTTAAAGGCCACGGGGTCGGCTTCATTGTACTGAGATCTATTAAAGGCCAGGGTATCGGCTTCATTGCACTGAGATCTATTAAAGGCCAGATGATCGGCTTCATTGCACTGGGATTTTTTAAAGGCCAGGGGGTCGGCTTCATTGCACTGGGATCTATTAAATGCCAGGGAATCGGCTTCATTGCACTGAGATCTATTAAAGGCCAGATGATCGGCTTCATTGCACTGGGATCTGTTAAAGGCCAGGGGGTCGGCTTCATTGCACTGGGATCTGTTAAAGGCCAGGGGGTCGGCTTCACTGCACTGGGATTTGCTCTATACGGCACGTCTTTCCGCAGAATGGCTTGCCGAAAGCGTCGCACAGAATATGAACTCCGTAGCTGCAGCGACAATCCCCAGCGATCTTCGAGAAAGTTACGCTCGTAAACGGAATAGCGGAGTCCGAAATCGAATCCAAGACCTTCGTACCCGAGGCAGACGGTTTGACCCACGGAGAGCCCGTAAAGCCTGGGAAAGGGGTCCTTTACTTTCTGTGGGTACGATATGCACTGATGTTTGCTCCAAACCATCTTATAGCTAGACAATATCAACCAATCAATCAAGTGCCGTTTCCGCAGTGAAGATTGACTGCATTGGATCTCCAGCACTGTCTGTCTGTCGCTCTGACTACATTCTGTCAGATTGCTGTTCGTCCATCTCTTGATGTTATTTTCCCACTTGTATCGTTGTCTACCTCTTGCTCGCTTGCCTTTCATTTTACTTTCCAGTATGACACCGAACTATTTCACTTGCCTTTTTTTTGTTTCTCTTATCAACTCCCGTTTCATTCCCAGTTTTTCTAGAACCATTGTATGTGATTGTGTTTGTTTAACTAGACATATGCTTAGTATCAAAAAGACAAACAAACAACGGTTAGCTCTGTTGAGTGAGGTGAATAGTAAGCAGTCACTTCCATTCTCATGCCATATTGTATATTGTTGATAAAATGGAATACCATGGACAGATAGAAATACAAATGACCAAGCCCTACAAGAAACAAATGAAAACCGTAAACTGATTAGAGAAATTAGACAATTACAATGTTTGTAGACACGTTATGAGAAGAAATACATTAGATAAATTGGTGACAACTGGTAAGATTGAGGGGAAGAGAACACGGCGAAGGCAGAGAAGTAAATACCCGGATGGCTTGGCAACGTGGTATTGCCGAGACAAGAGCACTCAGCTGATCTTCGACTCTGGTGATCGCGTGAGATGGCAAAACATGTCCACGCTTATCGGCTTGGCACATGATGATTGGTTCTATGACCAAGTGGCACATAACCTCTACCGAACATTGAATACACGACAACCGCGTTAACAGGCGAGTGCAATAACCACAATGCTACAACGACCCAGGTTCTGATGTATAGCAGCAAACGAAATCTTAACTATGAAGTGTCTGTCAACAGCTTGATGCCAGCAAAGCAACACATAATTCCAATACCTGACTGTACTCCTGGCAGATCAGTATGAATGGTTTCCCCCTCAAAACTAGCTGTGTCTACTAGAAATAAGTCCCGCCTTATTGGTGTTTGTGTTGATCGGACTTCGGCTCAGGTGTCAAGGTAAGTATTCTTGTGGTTTACCTACTTTTTTCGTTGTTTTACTTTTCTGTTTTCGTTCAGCCGAAACGTTCACTTGTTTCCATGTATGTATTCACTTTCATAAAGTTTCCTAGTCGTATTCTGTGCTTGCATTCATACTCCACTAGAAAAATGATACTGACTTTGAGAATAACTACACAACAGCTGAAGTGGTTGCACCACACACAGATCAATACCGGGTATTGGACGATTCGCGGATACATAAATGTCCAAGCTGTTTGACACAATCCACGCAACATACAGTACTTGAGAATTTATCTATCTAGGTTATGGTAGAACATAACTTAATAAAAATAGTAACCCGGTGGTAAATCTAACCGACCTGTTATGCCGTTATCATAATGGGTTATTGAGGATACGCTTCAGTGATAGAAAAGACGAGGCAATGAAAGCGAATGAATGCATACCCACATATCAATGATGAATAGCCACGCTTTAGAGGCGAACTGGTGTACTTTAAGTTGTGGAAAATATTAAGGTCACCTTGATTTTATGAATAACGTCCGCGTCTAATACAATATCTCGCAAGCAGTGTGGGGCGGGGTGAGAGGGGTGCAGGTTTGGTTCACTTGCAGTGTTTGGTCATGCCCTGTAACAGATGGAAGCTACTGCCCATATCTCTGACAGTATTGGCTGTACGTGTGACAGGATGTCATGGGCGGAGCAGAAGAGCGGGTGGCCGAAGGATTAGTAGTCGGCCTTTTATAAAGAGCATCGGTTCACAAGCCCGGTAAACCTAAAGGTCTTGGAGGTGAATGGTGGTTCCATGGCAGATACTGCCATATGTTGTGAAGTGGTATTCCTTCACATTGTCTGGGCCAGGGACAATAGGAGGTGGGGTGATCAGTGTCCTTCTTTGCTGTCTGTTCTGATAGGCAATTATTTGAACATTGTCCCATACCCCTTGTATGCAGATTTTAAAAATTGACTTGCACTCCTAGATCCATCCAACTTAAAATCTGTACCAGGAAATGTGGATAGTAAGCAGCCACCATCATTTTCATGCCATAATGCACTGTAGATAAAATGGTATGCGTATTGGTTCTATGACCAATTGGCACATTAAAAATAATATCGGGAAGGTTAACCCGGTCAACAATTGCCCGCAGAAGTCGGATGTGTCGGTCTAACGGCGCAAGAACGCAGCTCTGCTGTAAACAGGCACAACGCAATCACGTCCGAAAAAGAAAAAAAAACTCCAGATGAACGCAGAAGAAGATATAATTAGCTTTATGCCAGCAGCATTAACTTTCCCCAGAAATCCCTTACCTATTTTACGACGCTGGAGTCACCAAAGATCGTACTGGTCAGAACAAACGTCAACTAATCCTCCACCGGGCTTTGAATACTCGACGGTCCGTCTACTATAAACGATTCTGAGCGATTGCCTACTACTACCTGCTAGGAATACGTTGCAAGGTGGGAAGTACACACTCTTATCTCTTTCTGTTTTTGTTTGTTTGATCCTATCGCCGATGGGTCAAGGTCAAGCGATATACTAACCAATACCTTGTGAGATTGCCTTGACTTTCTTTACTTTCCTTTACACCCTCAATGGATTTAAACACACGCGTCATAAATAGAATAATGCATGAATTCGGCAATCACGGAACATTTGCTGATAAGCAATCATACGGTAACAAGCAATCCACATTTCGTACATTGAATTCTACGAACAATAATCGATTGCTCAAATATATCGAAGCATTATATATTTAAACAATGTTTTCCCGTAGTGAATTTGAATAACGAAGACGCAAATAATAGATTGCACGATTTATTGCCTGGCATATTTCGCTGCATCTCGTCAGGTACATACTGCAGAATTCACACCACATAAAGTAAAATAACTAGATAAATCCTTCAAGCTGAAATATACACATGTTCGCACAGTAATGTCAATTGTCTACCACGGTAATTTTAAAGTGACTAACATGTCTTTCTGTTTGCACAAAACTGGCTTGTGTAGATTAATCATTATTGCTTCTGCAAACTTTAACAAGCGAGTATTTTGTGTGTTAAACAACACGCGAAAGGCCCTGCCTCTATCAATCACATGGTTGCTTTCCAACATATGCCTACCAATTGATGATGCGGAAAGCTTCCAGTGTGTCGGCCCCACTAGGCTCCCATCGCCTGTTTGTAGTATCTTGTCAACCCATTGAGGTATGTGTTTAGAAATTCTTTTGTTCAACTGCCGCTCTGTTCTGCCGATGTAGGTAGACTGGCACCTACATGTGAATTGGTAAATACAATTGTTTTTGGCGTACAGAGGAACAGGCTCTTTTACTGCTGGGATAGGAATCGTTGTGGTTCTGTACCTAACGACTGGAGTTGTAGCACAGAATGTTCGGCCTACTGCTGTAATGAGCCAGTCTTGTAGACGTTGCATTACGTCATCCCCTCGAAAGGTTAGCTGAATGAATACCTTGAGTTTAGGGACTGTAGTTTCGTCTGGTTTTGGTTTGGGCTGTTGGCAGTGGCGCTTTATAAATCCTGTGGAGTACCCATTCAGGTTTAAGACATTCTTCAGAGTTTCAATTTCCTCTGTCAGTGAATTCTGGGTGCGTATCTTCCTAGCACGGTCAATCAGAGTCCGTACTAAGCCCCGTTTGTACTTGACAGGTGTGAAGCTCTGAAAATTTAGGTATTGGCCAGTCCATGTTTCTTTGCGGTACACCGATCTTTGAATTGTGCCGTCTGCTCTACGTCTCATTAGAATATCTAGGAATGGCAACGCTTCGTTGTGTTCGTGTTCCATAGATAGAGAGATGTGTTTATGCGTCATATTCATTATGGCCTGGAACGATGTTGCTTGTAGCTCGTCTGTGGTGATAATTAGTATATCGTCCACATAACGACGGTAGGAGACCAAGTTGTTGATGTCTGAGGATCTCTTTTCTTCTAAATGTGCCATGAAGATGTCCGCTAGAATTCCAATTGGCGGTATGACTTTGTTAGAAAATTGAATTGTATATTTGCGGTACACAGTAGTAATAGCTTCTCCAGAATAGATGCTGGTATGCCTAGTTTTAGTCGTTTGTCTTTAATGCGTTCCCTTATTATTTTCACTGTCTCATCTAATGGAACGTTGGTGACTAGGGAGGCTATATCCATGGATGCCATGTGTTTATTATTTATGTCCATAGTATCCAATAATTTCACCAGTTTGAATGTATCTCTGAGTATTTTTGGATCGAAGGACTGTCGTACTGGCTTTAAAATTTCGGCTAGCCATCTCGCCATTCGGTGTTGTGCAGAGTTAACCATGGACAGGACAGGTCTTAGCGGGATGCCGGGTTTGTGAAGTTTGGGTAGACCGTACATCTGAGAAGTTTGGGAGCCACGCGGTGTGAGCGTTTTTGCAGTGGCCTCACTGATGAGTCCCGCATTCACAAGTGACTGGATGTCATTACTAATGTTGGCATCCAGGTCCTCCGACTTTTTTATTTTTGATCTACCCTGAATTTAGTTTCATCTGATAATATCTCTTCAATTTTTCTCTGATAGTCCATCAGTACTGCACCATTCTCTTTGTCAGGTTTCAATATTACGAGGGTTTTGTTAGCCTTTAACGCCTTTAAAGCAGTAAGGTGTTCGTTGGTCAGCGGACATGTCTATTTGGAGGGTGTTGTGCGATACTGATGTTCTAAATCTACCAGTTTGGCCTTCAGTCACCCGACCGACTCAGCAGAAGTAGGTGATAACTTGGAGACTTGATCAAACAACATTTCAAACAGTGCTTGCGACTCAATGAGGTTGATGTGTTTGGGCTTTATAGCAGAATTTTAATCCTTATGCAAGGGCCTCAGTTTCAATATTGTTGAGTACGTATAACGATAAGTTCCTCACATACTTCTCTGGGTTGTCTAGTACTGACGTTGTTATCTTTTCAGTGCTCAGGGATTTGTTGAGGCGAGCATTCTCTGCGATTTTCACCTTGTACACTGTTTCTGTACATAATTTGGTGAACTTCAAGTAGCCGTACAAGCTCAATTCTTTAGTGACGTAGTAGGCAGAACTGTGTGCGCGTTTGAGGTTGGCCAGCTTGGACTGGGTTGCTTCTATCTTGTGTTTTGTCAGTCGTCTCAGGTGTTTTTCTTGTTGGACATATTCTGTCGGCCTTCGGTGATCTGAAATACCGGTGAGGAAATTTTCCCGTTCCTAGGCAATCCTTAAGACATTATATTCCCATTACATTCCTTAAAACATTATATATTAGTCGGTCCCAGCCGTTACTATATAAACTGAAGGACTTCCTGCCAAGTGTTAGACTTCCGTGGATGTCACGTTCTACATATTCACGCCAGGTCAGCGACGATGTACATCATATCTCAGCCAAAGTTTCATTACTTTTCCACAAAACATGATATATAATTCTGCAGTATGCACCTGACGAGATGCAGCGAAATATTCCAGGCAATAAATCGTGCAATATGTTATGTACGGCGTCTGTGTTCACATTTACTAGTATGACTAATAAATGGGAAGGTTCGACCATGATCTCCACTGTGATAGTGACTGTCTAGGACTGTCATAACTATCATTTACTGCCAATATAGTACCTTGCGGTCTATGGCAGGGGGTGGAGGGTGTCTTTGAGCCTGAGGAATTAAGGCCGCCTGGCTAGTGCAGTCGCCGCGAACTGTGCAGGTTAGGATTTTCATTTTTGCCCCCGACAGAAAAACAAATCCTACATCTTACCGAGGATTCGAACCCGGATCTCCCGAAGGAGAATCCGGCGTTCTAGCCGCTCGGCCAGAACTAAATACTTTATACACTGCGCGACTGTAAAACAACTTTTCAAGACGATGGTACATGGTCAGCACCCATGTCTCTCACGCCCAGCTTGGGGATATCTTCATTGTGCAGTGTCCCTCATCGAGTAAGTTGTTCCCTGTATCACCTACCAGAAACCATACCACCCATCACTGGTTATCCTAAAGCAATATGCAGGTTGTTACGGACAAAGTATTTAATTTTCCCAGACATTATACTTTTTTTATTTGAAACAGTATCCACCGATGATCAGATCTTGTAGAATATCAGTATTGTTTGTTTGGTTTTTATTGATTTGCAGTATTCTATGCTGTTTCTGTAACATGAATTCAGAAACCTCGATTTTCTTCTAGACATTTTGCGAAATGGTCCCTGATTGGCTTCCACATGTTGCCACAAGAAAGGTGCGTGTTCTCAAAGTGTTTACTTTTGTTTATTGGCTGGTACTGCGTGTGATTTATGAGGGGTGGGTCTCTTCAGAAAGCTATAGCAAACTTCTGAACGCACAACTGGCTAGCGAATCACAAACTGCCAATAAATACCTGGGTTAACAGCAACGTGCTATAGAAGGACACACAACAAAACTGTTTACCAGCCTCACTGGCTTAGGGTCACTGAACACAGTTTCACAATCCAGCATACCGGATTCAAAGTCAGTCGCAGAAGATTTGAAAGCAGACCGACTTGTGTTGATTTCATCAATTGTATAAAAGTCGGTAGCTCAGAAAGGAATGGCATACTATTGGATTAAAAATTGCCCAGAAAATCAGAAACAGCCGAAATATGCTGGGGTTTATTGCCACGTCCTGGAAAGGACTTTTAACTAATTAACATTCTGCCATAGGTCCTTCGCTGCTGTTTCAATTATGAAAAAGCAAAGGTAAATAAGTCGGTGGTTGATAATAAAAGATCTGCGAATATTCCTTTATATATGTACATTCACCATTCCGCCTCATTCAGTCCAACTAAACATAAGAGAATTGGCAATGTTGTGCAGTGTGTGCAGGGAACTTTCTCTTGGTTGCAATATGAAACCAGCAGGGCAGATGCTAGAACATACAGAGGCTGCACATAATATTAACGAAGTGTCAGGACTGCCAAGAAAATGACATCTAGGGATGGGAATATAAGCTGAAATATGAAGGTAATATAGTGTTTGTCCCTCTTGTCACTTTCTTTCTTTCTTTCTTCTCTCTCTCTCTCTCTCTCTCTCTCTCTCTCTCTCTCTCTCTCTCTCTCTCTCTCTCTCTCTCTCTCTTTCTGTCTTTCTGTCTTTCTGTCTGTCTTTCTGTCTGCCTGCCTGCCTGCCTGCCTGCCTGCCTGCCTGCCTGCCTGTCTGTCTGTCTGTCTGTCTGTCTGTCTGTCTGTCTGTCTGTCTGTCTGTCTGTCTGTCTGTCTGTCTGTCTGTCTGTCTGTCATTCATTCATTCATTCATTCATTCATTCATTCATTCATGGGCTTCCACAGCAACCTGATGAGGTTTGGCTATACGACCAGACACCAGACAATACAACTTGTCCATTACCATCGCATATCTGGACCTGGCTGGACATTAATCGTCGAGTCTGCACGACCATACAGGTAATGTAAAGCATCACAAAATTAGATTAGCTCGTGTCCATGCAGAATCACAAAAAAATAAAGATTCAAACAGAAAAAAAGAAGATGCATTCTATATTATTCTGCGATAGAAGATATGCAAGCATGATAACATCACGCAAACCTCTAAACAGAAGGAAATAAACCCAGAATTATTCCGCTAAAAAAACAAATGCAGGTAAGATTAAATGAAACACATTTACAAACTGCAGGAGTATAGCTGCATTAACTTTTCAGGATGTTGCGGTCAATCCCAGCATATGCAAGCTGTTTGTGATTTTCTTGGCACTTTTACACGCAGTAGTTTGCCATTAATCAGCGACTGAGGCTTAGAGGATAGTGAAAAGCACAGTTTCATAATTCCCTGATATACCGAGTCGGGGGTTCTAAATTAGCAACCAGCGATTTGATATCAGACCGTTTTGCGTCGATTTCAATGATAGGAGGCGACGGTCGTTCAGAAAGCAATGACAAACTAATGAATTAAAAATTGCCTGATAAGTCTCAAACAGCCAATAAGTGATGAGGTTGACTGCAGCGTCTTGTAAAGGATATGCAACTAACTTAACTGATTTTGCTAATGTTTTCTGAGCAACTGACTCATAGGAATATATCTTTGATTATGTAGCTTAATACCAAATACAAGTAAAACACAAGGAGACAAACTTCAAAACAGAAGGAAATATACTCATAATGTGTTTCGCTAAATAACAAAAGTAAGTCAGACACAATCAGATTCGTTTTCAAACAGAAGGATAAACACCTATAATAAGTTATTTAAGTAATAAATACAAGCAAGATAAAATGAGACGATGATAACCAAAACAAGAGTAAAGGTAGTCAGTTTATCACAAGATTGTGGGAAACATGGAACAACAACAACATGTAACTATTTCAGTATATGAATTGCCTTTCCACACAAAGTAAGGATATGGAAATGGAAGATGGACATGGAAACATAATCTAATATTTGAAAACATGAATAAAGAAGGAAAACAACCCATAATTATTTCGCTATAAACAAACGCAAGCAAGATACAGTGAGACGAACTCCAAAACTGAAGAATGAAAGTTGCTTGTTCTTTTACAGGTCGTTGCAATCAACCCCGTCATTTTGTGGCAGTTTGTGATTTTCTATGTAAACTTACGTTCAGTAGTTTGCCATTGCTTTCTGAAGGACCAATTCTCACAGCCAGATAACCATAATTAGTTGGCTAAATAACAAAAGCAAGCAAGATAAACTGAGACGATGCCATCAAAACAAACTCATTAACCACAAGACTGGTACCCAACATAGCAAACATAGTAGAAAACCAACATAAAAATAGTTACCAATGTCTGAATTGCCTTTGCACATGAAACAAGAACATGGGAAGTAGAGGTCACAAGATGGAAGCATAAATCATAATGTATTCATTGAAAACATGTGTTAGACATAATCTATTCTTTGAAACTATGGTTTTAAACATAATATAATTTTTGAAAACATGTGGTTTAAAACATAAACTAATCTTTGAAAACATACACGTGCTATTTAGTCTAGATGCTAACTAAACACATTTCATAAAGTAGTGTATCTAACTGGAAAACTGGCATCAACAGAAGAAAATATTCACAGAAGACGTGGCAATTAGAAATACATTACACAACATACATCAGGAACAGCATTAAGTAAACATGAATAGTATAAAGCTAACACTTTAGCAGCCAAAAAATGCCATATGTTAACAAGAATATGACGAACAAATGTCACTGCGTTTATTAACATGATGGCAAACTATTCAGTTGTTGACCACTTTAACTGATTCAATACCAAACAATAAGTAGGTTTGGACCAAACATGGTACACAATCAAATAAATAAGTATTATAATACAAACTGCCGTTCACTGAACATTGAAAGTTTCCGAAGATACTGAGAAACAAAACAAATAACCCGATGACAAAATACAGCGATATATAAGCCTTTCTGTCTAAATGGGTGGTCACATTTGGCGATATATAGGGTGTATTTTTAATGACTGCGGGGTGTTTGAAAATATTGCCGGTCCAAGTTTTGTATTCACCCTCTGTGGAGTTCATGCAACATAACATATCAATACAACACTTGGAACGGCAATATTTTCAAAAACACCACAGTCATTAAAATACTATACTATATTATCCTATGACGCTGAATCAGTTACTTTTCTCTGGGAAGAGGGTTGGAATGTGTTAACAATGAAACACCAATAACTCGTGGAGGAACAGGATTGGAGTGTGCTTACAATGGAAACATCAATAACTTGTGGAGGAACAGGGTTGGAGTGTGTTGACAATAAAACACCAACAACTCGTGGAGGACCAAGGTTGGAGTTTGTTGACAGTGAAACACCTATAACTCGTAGAGGAACAGGGTCCGGTGTGTTGACAATGAAACACCAACAACTCGTGGAGGAAACTTGATCAGACGTTTACAAGGATTGTGTTGACAATGAAACACCAACAACTCGTGGAGGAAACTTGATCAGACGTTTACAAGGATTGTGTTGACAAATGAAACACCACCAACTCGTGGAGGAAACTTGATCAGACGTTTACAAGGATTGTCTTGACAATGAAACACCAACAACTCGTGGAGGAAACATGATCATAAGTTTACAAAGATTGTGTTGACAATCAAACACCAACAATTCGTGGAGGAAACATGATCAGAAGTTTGAAAGGATCTTGAAGGTAAGAAGAACGACTTCATTGTACCCGGGTGTATCTCACATGGTTTAGTCTATTCGCAGGACGGCCTGCCGAAATCGTCGCACAATGCAAGAACTTTGTAGCTCCAGAGACAATTCCCCAGGTTGTTACATTTGAAGGTTTTTTAAAAATTACTATTGTTGTAAAAGCTTGTGAAAAACAAGTTATATTTGTATGCTTTTGAAGGAGATCGTTTATTTGTATGCTTTTGAAAAAAAAAAGGAAAAAAAAAAAGAAAAATAAAAAAGTTATCTTTGCATGCTTCTGAAAAATAATTATTTATTCACTGTTTATTTAACAAACTTCTAACTCGCATGTCACAGTTTGCAAATGTTTGATAGTTATCCTAATTTCCCTCATGAATGATGACGTCATACGATACCTTAAAAGTTCCAGTCTTTGCGTGAAAAACACGCAGGTTTCCAGAAATCATCATCACAAGTTACATTTTTCCAGTGAATCAAATAACCAAAGGAAAAAAACAAACAAACCACAAAACACATCAAAGCTGGTGCAGCAGAAGACGAAAAACGATTGGAATAACACAGTCAGGTGTATTGAACGCTTGCGTCTCAAACTAAACCCAACCAATGTGGGAATTCCAGGTGTGGAAGGAGAACCCCTAGCTGTAAATGTGAATCCCACAATCTAAGAAGCGATCACTCCGACACTAAATGAACACACACATCAAGGCTTTACAAGCCATTTGCTGTGTCACTTAATGTAAAGGCATAAAGCAACTAATTGATACTACTAAAAATAAGACACTCGTGCGAACACGCGCCCGGATTGAAAAAGAAATGGGTACATAATTAAATTACGTTACCCAGCAAAGTAAATTTGCTGTAGAATTTATGTAAATACCGCTTCAGAATAGACGACTTTGCTCGCACTGAATTATGATCACGTGTTAAATGTTGCTGGTCTGCATGCACAAGAAAATGGAACATCGGACATTACACTAGATCACTGGCGATTTCAGAACTGATGATGTCAAGATAACATAGAACGGGCTAATAATGACAGAGAGAAGCCACATAGAGTCAACATTGTCATCGTGTTACGAACTACATAAAGGGAAATGGGGGATAGAGGGCAGAAGAATGAGGAGGAAGCAAAGAAGAAGAAGAAGAAGAAGAAAAGAAGATGAAGACGCAGAAGCGGAGGAGGAGGAGGAGGGGGAGCAGGAGGAGCAGGAGGAGGAAGAGAAGGAGGAGGGGGAGGAGGCGAAGATGAAGAAGACTAAGAAGAAATAGAAACGCACTGTAGAAAACGACTCTATAAAGGTCAGATCATAGTTATAGTGCTGTCGATTGGCTCTGTGCTACTTTAATTGTTTCCAACGACTGTGATTTTTCTGTAATTTTTCTTTAATTCCCGGTGTCATCTGTCTTCACCCGCCTTCTGGGAATTATGTTTTTGATGATCAATTTCATCCTCAAATAGCAATGGATAGTTAATGCGGGGGTTGAATCTAGAAGAGAAAAGCAATTTCCTCTTTTCCTTTATTCCCCAGCGGAGCATAGGCCCTCAGTTAAATAATGCCCTTGCCCCTATTTTTGCCATGTTCTGCCACTCCCTCAGTGTCCTCTCCATATTATTCATCTCTCTCTCTCTCTCTCTCTCTCTCTCTCTCTCTCTCTCTCTCTCTCTCTCTCTCTCTCTCTCTCTCTCTCTCTCTCTCTCTCTCTCTCAGAGAAAGGAATGTCAATGCGTGTCGTATCCTGTCCAGCGCTACAGTCTTATCCTCACATTTTGAGCCGTTTCAATTTATTTAGTTCTCGTCCATAACTTCCGCATGGTAAATCTGACATACATCAGTACTGACTCGACGTTAGAGTCTGGTCTGGTGATTGCCAACGATGTCCTTGTGCTATAAAAGTACCTCTTGTTTATTTTAATTTTTGTTTTAAATTCTTATTTTATTATCTCTATATATTCTCATAACTTTTAATACTTTGATGCTTAACACATTCAGTGCCAAACTTAATGTAGATTTCGATCAACAACAACAAAAAAAAGAAAAAGAAAAAAAAAGAAAGATGGATGGCGGAAAATGGGAAGTAGGGATGTGTCACAGTTATGTCTTAAATGTTGTTAATATGCTAGCAGACAAGTTATATTATATATCCATTTAAAGAGTTTGCTTATGGAAAACTACTGTATATAAGTCTCTGGCACACACAGGAAGTCGCTTACGACAATTAATCATCCCATGGCACTTAATCAAGTACATAGGTGTACGATTCCACCACTTAAAGCCGTTGTCACCAACAGAAAGCGGATTACCATTTGCTTGATTGAGCCTCATCATCTTCGACTTCCCTTACCTGTATTGCAAGACCTAATTGTTGGGACTTTCTATAGAGTGAGTGTAATCAATCTCGCATCTGTTTAGCAGCTAAAGTTATTTTCAATAATATAAGACATGTTACAACAAACAAGCAAATAACACGCAGATGACAAATGGGGGATATCTTGTGCTTTTATTTTCGCTTGTTTGCTTTGAACTCGATCGTTGGATTGATTTTTGCGCCTCTGCTAGCTTTCCCTTTTACCAATGTCCCTCGCCATTAGGCGAACCGATTCCAACTTCAGACCACTTGTAATTCACGTTCCCATGTCAAGGACGAGAGCTCAACATTTTAGCCCGGCTGACCGGTGTGACACAAGCCGTGATATACAAGCCGTGATATACAAGCCGTGGAATACAAGCCGAGATATACAAGCCTGATATTCATTCATTCATTAATTCAGTAGCATGTCCTTTGCAGAACCTCGCTCCCATAACAACCTTCCGGAAAACCTCTCGATCATAAGCAAGATGTCCCGCGTCTGATACACCCATCTGGAGATCATCCGCCACATCCTGCACCCATCTTCTCTTTGGCCTTCCTCTTCCTCTCTTCCCAGGCATATACCCTTCCATTATTGTTCTCTCCAAACTTTCGTGACGTTTCAAGTGACCAAAATATTTCAATTTTCTTTGTTTTATCGTCTTTAATAGCCAACCTTCTTCAATATTCAACTCTTGAAGTATGGATGCATTTGTTCTTTTCTTTACCCAAGATATTTTTAGAACTCGTCTATAACACTTATATTCAAAGGCGTTTATGCCCTTTTCAGCTTGTTTAGTAAGTGTCCATGTCTCACAGGCGTATGGCAATGGGAAAGATGCATGCTCTTAAAAATCTAATTTTTGTAGTTCTGTCTGTCCCACTCCATAATTTATTCAGCTGTTTTAGTCTTTGAAGAGCAATTGATAGTCGCCGTGTAATTTCTTTCATTGTGTCACCATTGTTGGTAATCAATGACCCAAGATATTCAAAATTTTCCACCACCTCTAATTTTCCCCCTGATATACTAGCCATGATATACCAACCGTCATATACCAGCTGTATTATACAAGCCATGATATACAAGTCGTGATATACAAGCCGTGAAATACAAGCCGTGTTATTCAAGCCGTGTTACATTAGTTGATGAGATAAGCAGGTTATAAATAGTGGTGTAGTCGTGGTATTTGGGACAGGTTGTCACCCTGGTACTGCTTCCTGCAACCAGCGCGCACCCAGCTTCATAGCTGACAATAGATATTTAGTTTCTTAAATTGCTTTTTTTCATACAAGTTTGTTGTCTCTAAACAAAACTGTAGATAGCACAGTGTTTCCTTTCTTGTATAACAACAAAAGAATATTACGTCATTGTGAGATTAATTAATAATATTGCATTAACAAAAATAACACCAAGGTGTGTAACAACATATTTCATCATCATCAGCATCATCATCATCATCATCATCATCATCATCATCATCATCATCATCAAGTGCCTTGCCAGCTAGCGTAAGCTGTTAATATCTCTCAACAGATCACGGTCCTTCGTGTTTTAGATCAACTCTTCTGATGATATTCATCCACGCCACTGTCTCAGCCCATTCAGCATGATCTCCTGAAATTTACATTATGTTGTCGTTGTAGTTTCTTGTTTAGCAAATTTAAAAATTGACTCATTTAAAATTATCTGATATAATTATTTTTGAGGATTTCCCCCTTGATCTTTCCGGTTGTCACCATATTCTCCAACGTCTCTCTTCCCATCACATGGCCAAAGAAAGCCGTTTGTCTCATTCGTATTGTTGTATATAATGTTCTGGTGTCCTTAGCAGCTTCTTTCAAACAATCGTTATTAGTAATCTATTGACTACTAATATGCTATGCTGTTGTATTGTATCTTATTTGGCTCTGGTACTGTTTATTTTATGACTACACCGCTGCTTATATATAACAAAGCAATTGAAGAGAGATTAATGCCCTGGAAATCTAGCTATATAAAATAACCAGCCCAAGTTCGAATAAAGACGACATTGCGCATAAAAAGGGCAAAGTAGGATGTACATAAAATTACTTATCATATCAATATAAGGTCATTCTTGGAGGGCATATAACAAAATATAACGAACTACTGAAAGCAACACGCCGGGAAAGTGAAAGTAGACAACCAAGAGGAAGAAAAGCGATTTACTTAGAAAGATAACGCCCTCTCCTGCCCAAGACACGCACAAACAGACACACGCCAGACTGCATCATGTTGGCAAGACACATAATATTCGATAGATGCAGACAACCTTGAAAATAACCATGGCAGACGCTCGGAAGTCATTTGTATAGGACATAGAAATGCACACACAATGGCCTGATTCTAGTTGGATACAGGACACTTGTAATTTATTATATTTTGTTGCGAGTTTGATGACGAGAATTTGAATGCTCCAGAAATGTATCAAATATTCTGTTTATGTGCACCGGGTGTTACTCTATATGGCTCGGTCTTTCTCCACAGAACGGCTAGCCGCTTACTGAGAGCATCACACAAAGCACGAACTCTGTAGCCCCAGGAGTCTCCGGACAAATTGCGCTCGTGTTCGGAACGGTTCTGTCCGAGGAACGGAGCTACGCGAGGTAAACTGCTTAACCATTTCACTTCTGAGACTAGTCAAGTTTGATTAGGTATGTAATAAGCAAAAATACACTAGAAAATTTCGGCCACGAACATGGAGGATATTCATTGAAACGGTTAAGGCCTCTGGAGTGTTTATGCTCGTGGCTACCGTTTGCATTCGCATTTTCCTTATGTTGACTGGAAGTGTATGGTTCCGTCGCCCTGCTACTGAGTGAGTGCGTGGCGCGACACTGTGAGCTGTGAATTTCGTGTGAAATGCTTTTACATCTGCCCGAGGTTGTTTGGAGCGTGAACTGCGTGTTCGGAGCATTGGCGGCTGGCTGTGTCGCAGAATTTACCGGCTTTTGCCTTATGCCGAAATGTGTGGCTGCTGGTCTTCCAGTGACTGCCGCTTCCATTGACGAACTGAACTGTATTTTCGTGGAGGACTTTTGTGTTGGCATTTTGGCGACAGCATTATGTACAGTGAAATGCTTCTGCATCTGTCCCAGGTTGTTTGTGGCGTGAAATGCATTTTCGGAACAGAAAACATCTAGAAACGGAACAAACAACATCTAGACATATCTAGACTGTGTAGGTGAACAGCTAGGAAAACATCCGGATGGAAAAAATAACTGCAGCTTCCATCAAAGGTGAACTGTAGTTTTTCGTGCAGGACTTTTGTGTTGGCATTTTGGTGGCTGCATTGTGTACAGTGAAATGCTTGTACTATCTGTCCGCGGTTGTTTGTGGCGTGAACTGAGAACTGCATGGTCGGAAAAATGCGATAGCTGGCTCAGCAGGGTTGCCACTTTTCTTTGACAGAAAACATCTAGGAACGGAACAAACAACATCTAGAAATATCTAGACTGTGTAGGTGCACATTTAGAAAAACGTCCGTGATTGTTTGTGGCGTGAACTGCATGTTCGAGAAAATGGTGTAGCTGGCTTTGTCGCACAACGGACTGATTTTGCCTTAATGCAGTAATGTGTGGCTGCTGGTTTTCTAGTGACTAATAATAGTTTATGGGGCAGTGAGGAGAATTTTATGTGATATTCACTGGCACAGGAACGGAGCATAATGGAGACGACCCGTTGCTGTGAAGTTGGAACCGCGACTAACTAAATAACTTAGTACAAATGGCAAACTTGATAGGGAAAAGAGCAAGGGGAAAGACACAGATATAAAAATCTGGATGGTTGGCCACATGGCATAATCAGGAGAAGAACACAGACCTAATCCTAGACTGGTGAGCGTGAGGTGAACGTTTGGTGAGCGTGTGGTGAACGTGTGGTGAGCGTGTGCATTGGCGAATTAGGATCGTTCACGCTGATCGACACAACAAACGAACACAAAATACCAGTATAACTAGGAAGCTTAAATAAAGGACATAGCACACAGAGATAAAATCAATAGTTTTGATCAACGTCTTTATCAATGGGAAACAAACAGAGACAACAACAAACCTGGATTATTGGAATGATAATGTTATAACTTCGCACCATTGCAACAGTACAGCTATTGAAGGTCTTTTCACACACTTAAGGATCAGTCTTAGGCTTTTCGCAACCAACTACAGTGAGCTGGACTTGTTTTCTCTGTGCTATCACTTTCTCTCTGTAGTTTTCAATTCATTGTGTGACATGTTGATCTCGTCCTGTAGCCCACGAGGCTACAGCGAGGGTGTCAAGGCGAAGATGTTTACAAAGCCAACCTCGGCATCTTGAAGCTGTTCTAAGATTCGAGTACCTCTGACCGCGCCAGATGTCACCGACAGACATCAATTGGTAATCGAAATTTCCAGAAATTCGAGAAAAGCTATCAGTTCACAATAAATCTGAAGTCAGTGTTGACACGAAGCAGTGAAGCAGAAAAGGGAGTCAAATCCCAAAGGCAAGCGTAAGAAAACCGACGGAAAATGAGAAATCAATGTATACAATTGTATCTCCTGATTACACAGGGGAAAATAACTTATTATGCTGTTTTCCGAGAAATCTGCCATCTTTGTGAAGTATCCTTGTGTCCATACTAACCTTTCTAGTTCGTTCGTTCGTTCGTTCGTTCGTTCGTTCTATCAGTATCTTACATAAGCAGCACTGCTTTCATCCATCATCATATTTTACATCATCATCCATAATTTTATTCATTTATCCACCACTCCATCCATCAATCCTTGCACCCATAATTGTATTCATTTATCTACCAATCCATCCACATATCCTTGCATCCATAATTGTATTCATTTATCCACCAATCCACACATCCATTGTGCATTCTTCATACAGCCAGAAAAAGGGTACATATAACTTTGAAAACACATACATTTACAAATAACTATTTATCCCAGTGACAACATTATAGAGCAATGGTGTGAAATCTATATTGAAATTACATGCACGCACCGCATATCTCTCTCTCTCTCTCTCTCTCTCTCTCTCTCTCTCTCTCTCTCTCTCTCTCTCTCTCTCTCTCTCTCTCTCTCTCTGTCTCTGTATCTCTCTCTCTCTCTCTCTCTCTCTCTCTCTCTCTCTCTCTCAAAAACAGACAGACATATATACATACCAAGAAATACGCGTAAATCACACACAGCCAGACAATACCACAGAAAACAGCCTAAAATAACGACCAACTAGAAATACGCCCCGCATTTTGTGTGATTGATATGTTTATACCATATTTCCTCGAACAGCCGCGCAGAAGGAAAAGTAAGTTATTTTACAACAGCATTTCCGAAATGTCGATAAATGTCTACTTAATGAATTCTCCGTCTGTCAAGTGCCTTGTTTTTTCGCTGAACGTGCTTTCATGTCCTGAATTTTGCTCATTGTAAGTTCGTGGCTATTGTTTTTGCTTCTGACCTGGTAATCTTATTTCACTTCCCGCATCACGCAATTTTTTCCCGGCAGAAGGGAAAACTGCAGCCATGTCTTCAGCTAGCAAATCCATCAAACTTCTAGACCATACAAGCCGACAAATGCACATGACCTCAGCAGGTAGGTGATATTTTGTCAAGAAGCCAAGAGGAATTACAGAAACATTTCTCTGCTACACGCCTGCTTAGGTGTATAGCAGTGGTTCTCATCATGGGGTATTCGACCCCTAAAAGTGATCACAACATTTTTCTTAGAGGCCACATCTAATGCCGTATGATCCACACAAGTTTTCTGGGAGATCACCTAACATGAACAGAGAGACTTATTAACAGATAGTGTCAGATAAAATGACATTTAGTCTTTTTCCTCGCACGAAGATAAGGCCTATACCCTCCCAACTGCGCTCCTCGGATCGAAACCGTTAGCACAATGTGGGGTGCCGGATGTGGTGAACGCCGCCCAATATTCGGCGCTAACTAGAAAGCAGGTATTAACATCTACTCTCATACGGCGGCTCAGTCATATCTGATGTCTAGATTTGACATAGTTTAGTAAATATAATGTCTTCGAAAGAAAGAGTTAATGGAGCAAGATTGAGTACTCGGTTTTAGCTAACAGTGAGTTGTAAGACCGGTGCGTCTTGTTAAATAGGTAGATGAGGCTCTGAGAGAGGTGGTTAGCAAAAGTCTAAACAGGTTGAGAACCACTGAAACAAATATAACTGCAGATAAAGTACAGCTCTGGTTAATGCGCTCAGCCTGCTCGCCATCATTAGATGCAAATCATGGCCACATACATATTCATGAAATCTTGTTGACCAGTTGCAGACCACACAGTCAGGCATATTGAGAACATATTGATAAGTTCATGTTTTACAGGACAAAACTTCTCGTAATGGGTTGTGTTGTTGTTGATGTTGTTGTTTTGCACTTATGTCGTTAGGCGTTGTGCAGAGGAGGTATTCGAGTTCCAGGGTGTGCGACTAGCGCCTTTTCTTCAATGTCCTCCATATTTTCGTGATCAGTATTGTTTAGGGTCAGATCTGTCATTCGCCCCTTACCTTCTTGACGTTAATGTAATAGTTAGAATAAACTGAGTAAGTATTTGGGATCTTCTTTGGCTATTGAAGACGAGGACGGAGCACGAATGGAATTGTCCTGAGCTTTTTGATGTTCGTTCTTTTATCAACTGAACTATAATTTAATGTTTTACGGGGCTAAACTTCATGTAACGAGCTATGTTAGTTAGTTAGTCGACAGATCATCCTCATTACACATCGAACCATTCAGTCCATAAGTGCTCGGATCATCTACTCAGCAAATCCCGCAGAGTGTAGCGACTCACGACACCAGTCCTGTGTTGGTTTATTACTCTTCTTTAGGCTTCCTGCGTAGTGTTCTTGTTTGGCCACCTCCTTTATCTTGTAGACTCACAGTCATCGCTAGGTTCTCGTAAACGACTTACTTCTCGTAGAGCATTCAGAATGTCTGCCTGGTCCATGGCTCATCCGCCTCCACAGTAGCCCTACCTGCAAGCCTGTCAGCCTGCTCATTTCCTTGCGCACCCGCATGCCCTGGCACGAAAATGAAACTAATCTTTGCCAACCGAGACCACTCCAGAGACAGCAAACACTCCCTTCGGACCCAGCCCATCTCTATCTTCCTGAGCATACTCATTAAGTCACTAAGGACACATGCCCGATTAAATGTCTGTGTCTCGAGCCATGTTATTGCTTTACTCGAGCCATGTTATTGCTTTACTTACTGCCATGATTTCCATAGTCAGAATACTTGTGGTCAAAGCAAAAGCACCAGATTCTGTCTTCTCAATTTTCCCTCCGGCCTGAGCCGTAAATGCCCATGAACTTCTCACTTCTGGAACGAACGACCCATCCGTGTAAATGGCAGCATCATCCTCTAAAGATTTCTCGAAGATCAGAGCCTGTACTTCCTCACCCACAGCAGCTGGATTTTCCTGTCTGCATTTCCTAACGAGTTATGTAGTGGCCTATAGGTCAATATTTTACAGGGCAGAAATTCACGTGACGGCGTAACGGATTGTGTCTATAAGTTAAATGTTGTACAGGGCTAAACTTATGCCGCTAAATAACAAATGCAAGCAAGATACAATGATATATGACGGGTTGTGTGGTGGTCTATAAGTCAATAAATAAAACTTGACGTAACGGGTTGTGTGATTGTCTGCATATTCCCAGCCTTGCCTTTTAATGTCACAAATAAATGAATGATACACATCTATTGTAGTCTCGATGGCATGGTAGTTAGTGCGTTTGTTTGCCAAGACAATGGTGCAGGTTCAATGCCCGGTAGATTCAGGAATATTTTCTTGTACTAGTACGTACTTGGGTTCAACACACCACATGCAATTGGGTAGCAGACAATTTTCAGAACTGTACTGAGGGGACAGACAGACAGACAGACAGACAGACAGACAGACAGACCAGACAGACAGACAGACAGACAGACAGACAGACAGACAGACCAGACAGACAGACCAGACAGACAGACAGACAGACAGACCAGACAGACAGACCAGACAGACAGACAGACCAGACAGACAGACAGACCAGACAGACAGACCAGACATACAGACAGACAGACAGACCAGACAGACAGACAGACAGACCAGACAGACAGACAGACAGACAGACAGACCAGACAGACAGACCAGACAGACAGACAGACCAGACAGACAGACAGACCAGACAGACAGACCAGACATACAGACAGACAGACAGACAGACAGACAGACAGACAGACAGACAGACAGACCAGACAGACAGACAGACAGACCAGACAGACAGACAGACCAGACAGACAGACCAGACAGACAGACAGACAGACAGACAGACAGACAGACCAGACAGACCAGACAGACAGACCAGACAGACAGACAGACAGACAGACAGACAGACAGACAGACAGACAGACAGACGGACAGACGGACGGACGGACGGACGGTCAGACAGACAGAAAGGATGGAAGGAGAAAGCTGAAGAGAAAGAAAACCAACAGAAAATACACACAAGAAAAAACAATACGAAAGCAAGGTCGTAAAAAAAAAAGAAAAAAAAAAAGAAAAAAGAAAAAAAAAACAGTGGCGAAGAACTTGAGAATCGAGAGCCATGTTTGTGGACAATGAAACAGAACTGGATTAACTGGTGAATGTTGTCTGTGGAGATTGCTTAATGTTGGCAAACACCCCACCCTCAGACATATTGGTAGCTGATTGCTTCCCATTCAACAACTAAGAACCGAAGAAGTAGGTTAGTTAAGACAGCAGAAAGAACTGGGCTGCTATACAAGAAATGCATACTGTCTATCTATACGTTATATTATTCTATGTAAAATCGGCGAGTAATGTAAAGTGATGACTATGTTTATGTACAGCTGTACACACATTTTTAATGCTGATTGTCCTATACTGTTCATTGTGATCAACCCAAGCTCCATGTTTATTTTCTGAGCAATTTAATGTTCAGTAGTTTGCCATTGATTTCTGAACGAGAATTCAACGTTGAAGTCCAACTGACTGGTAAAAGGGTTATGCGGTATCCAATAATAACTTTCAATAGGACTGAGAATATATACATTTACAATATAGTGTATTGGATTATATAATTCCATTGCTTTATTTATTGAAAATGTCATTCGAAGAATGCAGCAAATTGCTTGGGAAAATATGAAGTAAAATTACACATGACTTCATGATGATGATGATGATGATGATGACGATGATGATGATGACGATGATGATGACGATGCTCCTCCATCTCTTCCTCCTCCTCATCGTCATCATATCATCATAGTCATGAAGCAGGTCACCTGCAGGGCGTTGCTCTCATCACTGTCCGTCGGAAAGACTCTTGATCGTTAGTAAATGTCTCTGTCTCGGGCACTTGTCATGCCCATTGTGTCTGTAATGTTTGGTATTCACCTTGAAACTAGAACATTATATACAACAATAAGAAAGAGACAAACAGTTTTCTTTGGTAATGTGATGAGAACACAGGCATTGGAGAACATCGTGACATCTGGAAAGATTGAGGGGAAGAGAGGCAGAGGCAGACCAAGAGGAATGATGCTGGATTGATTGAGACAGTGGCATGGAGGAATACCATCAGCAGAGTTGATCCAGAACACTAAAGATCAAGGTCTGTGGAGAGCCAGGAAACGCCTACGCCAGCTGGCACGGCACTTGGTGATGATGATGATGATGATGATGATGATGATGATGATCCATCTTGGTATTGGTCAATCCCCTACCCTTTCTTCCAAGAGCAATGAGCCACAAGCCGAGCGACGCCCAAGGGTGTGGTAAACCTAGCTTAGGGTACTGCTTTTTTGCCGGCATAAGTGACAACTATTCATATCATAGATGGGAAGTGATATCAATGGTGGAGGTCATAATGTGTTAAAGTGACCGCGGATGTCAAAGGGAAAACCGCCACATATATTCACAAGACTAAGTTCATAAGCACAAATCTGGACAGCATGAGTGATATTTTTGTTTCTATACGCAATATCAGTGTTCGACCTTAACTAATATGGCACCCCCCCCCCCCCCACACATACACACACACGCATACACGGACGCACTCACGCATGCACACACACACACACACACACACACACACACACACACACACACATACACATCCACACACGCCACACTTACATATATAAGTGTGAAAGATCACTCAATTTCAATAACCAAAACAATATTATCGACCCTGGGTCATGAGACCCTAAGTGGAAGCAAAGAACAGTAAAACTGTACCCTACCATTCATGTCGTAAGAGGCGATACAGTAAAGTTGTGCTTGGAACTGGCTGTTCAATTCCTTAGAAAAATGTTAGCTGCAAACTCCAACCTACCATGAACAGGTCTAAAGATAGAACAGCTTGAAGTGAGTTAGACGAGGACCAAAGCCACAACGGGTGATAGAGAGTAAAGGAAAGACACAATATTACAAAACACCAGTGCATGTTTTGAGAAAATCCATTATAACCATTTCAAGACCTGTGGATAATTGCGTAACAAATAATGTAAGTACACAAGCTGATACAGTGAAGTATTCATTTCCTTATTGAATTAACAAAACAATATCAATTGTCGAACCTTTTGAGGCCACTGTCCTCTAAAAGTACTGGAGAGTTTTGGTCATAGACCATAACTTTATGAAGGGAAAATCCCAACTGCACCTCCACGTGATATAGGATGGAAACACACCACGGTGTGGCTAACACAGCTCTGGGGACCGAGTATCCACCGGAATAAGTGGACAACTCTGCAGCTGAGCAGAGCAGGGCACTCACTTGTCCTTACAGTCGGAAATGGCTGTCAAAGGCAGAGGTAAAAAGACCACCATGTGAATGTGGAAGGCAAGGGGAAACCACCACATTATCTTCCCAAGACTTCATGGCAAAACATATATCAGAGTTAGTGAACGACGTTAATGGCTGTCTTAGGACATCCTCGTCCGGTAGGGACAGTCATGAGCCACAGGTGACACCAGACCGTCATCCAGCTACTGATGGCAAAATCATAACTAAAATAAATAAATTTAGAGTAGGAACATGGAATGTTAGGACATTAAATGAGCTAGGAAAGTTGACCAATGTTCTAAGAGAGATGGATAGCATGAAAATGAATATACTAGGCGTTAGTGAGATGAGATGGAAGGGATCGGGCAAAATTATAGCTGACAATCACACAATAATTTATTCTGGAGGGGATACACATGAAAAAGGTGTAGGAATAATATTAGACGAAAAAACAGCCAAGTCAATTAATGGATACTGGTGTATTTCAGATAGAGTAGTTATGGTAAAAATCAAAGGCAAACCAATAGACATAAATATTATACAGGTATATGCACCAACAACAAGCAGTAGTGATGAAGAAATACAACACTTTTACGACGAAATAGAAATGGTGATGGCTCAAATTGGATCACAAGAAATAAAAATAATACTTGGTGATTTTAATGCAAAAGTAGGAAAGGGGAAAATGGAGGATGTAGTGGGGAATTATGGTTTAGGTACAAGAAATGAAAGAGGGGAAAAGCTAATAGAATGGGCAAATATCAATGATATGATAATTGGAAACACATGGTTTAAACACCATAAAAGACGACTGTACACATGGAAAAGCCCTGATAAGAAAATACGCAACCAAATTGACTACATACTAATTAATAAAAGATATAGAAATGCTTTAATTAATGTAAAGACAATGCCTGGTGCTGACTGTAATAGTGATCATGTACCACTATGTGGACAAATAAAAGTAAGATTAAAGAGAGGGGAAAAAATGGTTAAGAACATGAGACTTAATAAAGAGGTTCTGAAAATAGATAAAGAACTGCAAGAACAATACAGAGTGACTGTGAAAAATAGGTACAATGCGATAGCTAAAATACAGAATATAAATGAACAATGGGAAATGTTAAGGGACTCCATTCATCAAACTAGCAAAGAAGTATTACCGGAGAGAGGCAAAATAGCTAAGAAAAAATGGATGAATGAAGAAATCTTAAAACTGATGGACAAAAGAAAACAGAGTAAAAATGACAAACAAGAATACGCTAAGATAAATAAAGAAATAAAAGATAAATGTGGGAAGGCTAAAGAAAGTTGGTTAAACGAGCAATGCAAAAAAATTGAATTAAATTCCATTAATGATACAAAAAATATGTACAGACAAATCAGTGAGCTTACAGGAAGAAAAATAAGAATAAATACAGGGTGTTTGAAATCAAAAACAGGAAAGATATTATTAGAGGAAGGTGCTATAATGAAGAGGTGGAATGAGTATATAAGAGAATTATATGACGGAGAAAGGGAAGAATTAACAGAAGATAGTAACTTAGAAGGTCCACCTATTCTGAAAGAAGAAGTCGCTGACGCTATGAAACGTATGAAGAAAGGAAAAACAGCTGGGCCAGATGAAATCACAATAGAAGAATTAGAAGTGTTGGGAGAATTTGGAGTAGATATATTAACCAATATGTTGAATGATATTTACAGTAGTGGATATTTACCCAGTGATATGCTGAAATCTGTATTTATAGCTATACCAAAAAGACCAGGAGCAATTGATTGTGAAGATTTTCGTACAATTAACCTCATAAACCATATCACTAAGCTTCTACTCAGAATCATAATGAGAAGAAACAAAAAGAAAATAAAAATGGAAATTAGTGAAGAACAGTATGGATTTGTGGAAGGAAAGGGCACAAACAATGCAATTTATACATTACGGACACTAATAGAAAGGTCAATAGAGAAACAGAGAGACATATATTTGTGCTTCATAGATTATACTAAGGCATTTGATAAAGTAAAACATGATGAACTGATTAAAATGTTGGAAGATATCAACATTGATGGAAAAGATTTAAGAATAATAAAGAATGTTTACTGGAACCAAGTAGCAGCAATTAAAATGGGAAATAAAGAGGGTAGTTACGAACAGATAAAGCTAGGAGTACGACAGGGGTGTGTCTTGTCACCAGATCTTTTCTCCCTGTATAGCGAAGTAATAATGAGAGAGATCAAAGAGATGCCAGGAATACTAGTTGGAGGTTATAATATAAATAATATACGCTATGCAGATGACACAGTATTGGTGGCGGATAATTCAACAGACCTACAGCAATTATTAGACGTTGTAGTAACAGAGAGTGCAAGGAAAGGACTCTCCTTGAATATCAAGAAAACAGTAACAATGGTAATATCAAAGAAAATGGTGACACCAAAATGTGACATAGAAATAGAAGGAAAAATCCTTAACCAAGTGGATAATTTTAGATACCTAGGGGCATTTATAACATCAGATGGAAGATGTACAACAGAGATTAGGAGCAGAATAGGGCAGGCAAAAGCCGCATTTCAGAAAATGAAGAGTATCTTGTGCAATAAGTCACTATCACTGAATGTAAGAAAGAGAGTGCTGAAATGCTATGTAGAACCAGTTTTGCTGTATGGCAGTGAATCTTGGAATGTAAATGAACAAAGTAAGAAGAAATTAGAAGCAACAGAGATGTGGTTCCTGAGACGAATGTTGCGAATTCCTTGGACTGCCAGAGTAACTAACGATGACTGCCTGAAACAGGCTAATGAAACTAGAACATTATATACAACAATAAGACAGAGACAAACATCTTTCTTCGGTCACGTGATGAGAAGAGAGGCATTGGAGAACATCGTAACAACTGGAAAGATCGAGGGGAAGAGAGGCAGAGGCAGACCAAGAGAAATGATGTTGGATGGATTGAGACGGTGGCATGGAGGAATATCAGCAGTAGAGTTGATCCAGAAAACCAAAGACCGAGATCTGTGGAGAGCCATGAACGCCTACGCCAGCTGGCACGGCACTTGATGATGATGATGAGGTCACTAAGACAGTTTATAAATAAACACGCATGTATTGTTTGGCTCTCGTAGAAGTAGAAGAAAGAAGTAGAGACTAGAGGACGCATTAGTCCTCTAAAATTTGAAATAAAAATTGAAATCTATAGTTACCTAACAAAACAATAGACCTGGGGTGGATGCCATTTCTATACTTGAAACGTTTCCACACAGATGCAAAAACATGTAAAATGGATAGCATTCTAAGACAAATTCAATATCGATAAAAACCGTTAACATGCACAATCGATAGGCATCTCGTAGGCAAGTCAAATCATGGACAAATGTCCTGCTTTGGCCGTGCAATAATCAGCCCTATTTGTCTGCCTATGTCTTATTTCAGCGACGTATAACACTTTTGTGGCCAACGGAGATCACTGCAGATTAGCCACAAGCGTTGCATGGAAACATTACACGGATCTATTCTGTTGAAAACGCAAAGCAGCCAATACTATCTTCAGAGAGAAGTGGGTATCAGACTCACATTCACGGGTATTGACTGGCACTTATAGAAGTAAAGGACAGAAGTGGGGGTTAGAGAACAGACAAGATAATATAAACATTGAAAGTAATGGTGGCCAGATTGGATTTCGAACCGGTAGTCTTCAAATGACAACAACGTTGATGGAACACACGTACTTCGCCTCAAGGCCAATTAGATACCATTTTAACACGATTTTTGTATTAGTCAGTTCAATAATCCACCCGAACAATCAACTGTGACATTAAACCAAGTGAACAACCCATTCCCTCTCCTTGAGGCATATCTTGTATATAGTGCCAGACTCATATTTGTATAGACCAATCGGACTCGATGGTTTCTGTGGTCAGTATCTCGCCGGGCCGCACTTACGTTCCAGAACATTTCCTGGCACCCATTTTAGGCTGGGTCGACATGGGACCCCGTGTCAATTCTGTTACAAATCTCTGCCTTGAGAGGTAGTCGATCGCATGACCACCGAGCCGGCAAGCTAGCCACTGCTCTACCACGGCTACAATGACGTAACCATCTAGGTCAGAATCCCACTGAATAACTAAATATACACTCAGTCAAAGTGAGTTGCATGTCCTTCACAAGACATAGAACTCAACCCCAATATTTATTGGCTGTTTGTTATTTACTGGGCAATGTTAGTTTAGTTGTGAGTCATTGCTTTCACACGACTCGTAGAGTCATAACGGCCGACAGAAAGATAGATAGACAGACAGAAAGCATGGAAGGAGAGAGCTGAAGAGAAAAAAATCCAACAGAAAATCCACACAAGAAAAACAATATATGGTCGACGTCTCAAACCATCGACATCAACGCAAAACGGTCTATTTCCAAATCGCTAGAGGCTGATTTCGAATTTTCGACTTGGTATATCGGAGAGTTATAGAACTGCGCTTCTTACCATCCACTAAGCCACAGACGCTGGCAATACACCCAATACTACTTCCTATTTTGAGCTCATTGGGAAATGTACGGACCATCATTTGGAGGAGGCGGCACTTTTATTAGCTCATCATTTATTATTGTTTATGCATAATGTCAACTGGGTTTGTCTCTAGGGTGTAAAACGTTCTAGACATCCAGAAAAGCATCCAGAAAATCTAATCACAGCAGAGTTGGGACGCCGGTTTGCGGCATTCTGTGCAATTAATATTAGATTGAGTCTATGAATGTCTTCTTCTGTAATTGAGTTTGTCTTCATTGCTTATTTAAAATAAACTACTTCTGTTTGTCGCTTCTCTTGCCAAACTAATTTCTGCAAGTGTTAAAAGTTTATTTGAAAACGAAGGGTAGTTCCAATAAAGGTGGAGATGTGTAACCCTGGGATGATGAGAAATGCACTGTGAAAAAACCACGCAAAAATTCGCACTGTTTATAGCTATTCATAATGTAGACAAACAAGTGCATAGACAGATAGGTTGCGAGGCAGATGTATTGGTCTGGCAAGAAGACGGAGGTTACACAGGAGTAGAGATAAACAGAAGCATTGACATGCATACATACAGACAGACAGACACGGGTCAGTAAGACTAAGAGACAGATATTTAGAAGTTATTGATAAATAGAAGGCTGATGATAGATGGACAGCTCGTCGCATTTGCAACTGCGAGTGCTATCAAGAACAAGTCACCCAAACAGTTCAAGAAGCCTGATATGGGGGAGGAAAATGTCACGTCGCAAGAACACCAAGACACACCCGACATGCAAGAGGAGCAGCGTGGAAGCCGACAAGACCGTAAAGAAGACGAGCGGAGAGAGCCTGCCTGCGAATTGCATGCAGCAAAGAACCTGAAACTACAGCCACATCAAAGGAAGCTACCACGAATAAGACTGACGACAATCTACCACAGGCGAGGGCCAAGACAGCTGAGAAGGAGAGTGACGAGAAAGACACCAGAGTCAGAAACACCGACTCACAGAATATCAGATGGGTTGTCAAACACATCCAAGTGGAGCTTACAGATGAACAGATCCTGCAGCAGTTGCACCAAACGATCCCCACATCCGAATCTTGAAGAGGAAGCGGATTCTGACGTACTCCAAGATCCCTACTACACTGGCGGTGGTGACGACTGAGGGCAGCGAGATACCAAGCCAGGTATCGATAAACAAGAAAGTACAACAACCTGAAAGATTCATATTAAGAATAACTCAATGCTCTAGACACCAGAGGGCCGGCCACAGCAGAGCAACATGTTGCAGCAAGACAGAAACCTGCCGATACTGCGCCGAGTACCATACATTCAAGGAATGTCCGTTGGCCAAGCTGGACAAGGACTTCCGAATGCTCAACAACAGCAGAAAGTGTGCAAACCGCCTTGGCAAGCATGGAGCAAGATACCTGGGCTGTACGTACCTCCAAAGACACAGAGGACGTCTTAAATATCGCCATCACCAAAAAGACACCATATAAGGAAGCGATGCGGAGGTTCTAGACAGCACGATGCATCTCATAAGCCGAAAGAGCTCAACTGCAAGCCAGGGTTGATGAGGTAAAGAAACAAATCAAGCTACTTCAAACACCGGCACCAACCAGCGACAACGAAAAACTGCTTGCTAAAATAAATGAGATCCAGCAAAACACCAAACAAGAGATGGAGAACATGGTGCAGACGACAAAGAAGAATGAAGAGATTCTACAAACCATCAAAGCAGAGAGAGAAATGCTAAAAGCTGAAAGGGAGTTAACCCAAAACAAACCAGTAGAAATCAGGAAAAGAGCACAGAGAAGCCGCAAGATGAAATCCAACAAAAGACAGAGCTGGAACCGCAAGAAAAAGCTAGCAGCCCAACCACGACGACCAAGAAATTCAAGGGGAAAGCGATATCCCACCAGACCTCTGAAGAAAACCTAGAGGAGCACCATGACGACGGCACAGAGGACACCCCGTTGTCACGATGGCTTACACTTGTACTTCCCTTGGAGCTTTTCCTCAAGCAGAAGGCAGAATACGAATGGAAAGAGGAACTCAGGCGCAAGGAATTCAGAAAGCGCAAGTAAGAAAAGGAAAACAAGAAGCCTAAGAAATTCAAGGAGAAATCAGTGTACCGCCAGACCTCTGTAGAATACCCATATATACGCTATGATGATGAACACCCAGCGTAGTCGGATGGGTACTACATAGATGTCACAGAGATCGTCCCGTGGTTGACCACGGAGGAAGAAAACGAAAGGCAGCAGAAACTCAAACTCGAAAGAGGAAAATATTCAGAAGGATGAAAATGAAAAGACTGAAAAGCTTCTTCGGACAATACACACAAACAAAAAAGAAGGCAAAAAGACCAAACAAAATGTCCTTATAAGGGCTGCAACCAGTCAAACCAGGAGCCTTCACTAACCAAAGAAACCACAAGAGGAGACGGGCACAAAGGAACAACTCGCCGATCAGTCCTCCAGCTGACATGGACGCACAAAAGCCTATATAACCAGTCCGACTCAGGACTCCCTCGTAAGAGCGCACAGACAAAAAACAGGATAAAACCCACAAAAACCAAGAACCTCAACTCTAACCAAGTCTGTAGAAGCAGGTTGAACGAGGCCGAATTTAGAATGTTTGTTTTGTTTAGTCAAGCAAGCAAGCAAGTAGATGGACAGATAGACAGCCAAGAGATAGACAAGCATGTGAGAAATAGAGAGTCTGACAGACAAAGAATGAAAGAAAGAAAGATACACAGACAGACAGACAGACTAGACAGGACAGGACAGACAGGACGGACGGACGGACGGACAGAGAGAGAGAGATAGAGAGAGAGAAAGAGAGGTAGGTAGGTAGGTAAGTAGACAGACAGACAGACAGACAGACAGACAGACAGACAGACAGACAGAGGGACGGACGGACGGACAGAGAGATAGACAGAGAGAGAGAAAGAGAGGTAGGTAGGTAAGACAGACAGACAGACAGACAGACAGACAGACAGACAGACAGACAGACCAGTGTCCCTCATTGTCTCTCACATTCAACTGATCACGCGCCATATTCCTAATGTAATCACAGGCCATTGGCTGATGGGTGCCCACCTGATGCGACACGTGTCAGTCAGTGTCGTCTCAAGAGGCTTTCCGTGTACACATTAAATTGTTGTACTTCACAAGAAATAAAAGTATCAACGACTCATTTTGTATCAATTTGTTCTGTATATTTTGCTATCTGTCTGTTTGTCTGTCCGTCTACCAGTCTGCTATGGTACCTTTCTGCCTATATACATTTCATGTAAATTTAGTTAATGTTTTATGGTATAAATATTTAAAAACCTTATATGCCTTTGTATGAAATAAAATGTAAACTTGAAACTCTGCAAAACCCTTTGGAGGAAAGCGTTGACCAAACTTGGTTGAACATCAAGAATACAATTCAATCTACCGCAGAAGAATGTCTCGGTGTGTTAACCACGCATAGAAAGAACAGATGGTTCAATCAAAAATGTGAAGAAGCAGTCATTAGCAAAAAGAATGCCAGACATTTATGGTTAAATGACATCAACAACATCCAAAAGGAAGAGCAATATAGAAATGAATGTAAAGAGGCTACAAAAATAGTTCGACAGCAGAAGCGAGAATATATGAGTAATATAATCAAAGATATGGAAACTAATCACCAGAAAAACGAATCCAGAAACTTTTTTTAAAGAACTGACGTCAATGCAACGAGGGCACCAACACAACACATATGGTTTAAAAGACAAAAATGGGAATATGATAAATACCAATGAGGGAATGTGCAACACATGGAAAGAATATTTTGTTGAATTACTAAATTGTGAAGCTCCAAGTCACACTTTCCCACAGGAAGAGGTTCTAACGTGTGAACCACAAATTGAAGAACCTGCATTTGAAGAAATCATATATGTAATCACACGACTTAAAAACAATAAGGCAGCTGGGGCTGATGGAATTGGTGCTGAATTTATAAAGGCAGGTGACCATGCATTACATGTAAAGCTATACGAACTAATAATAAAAATCTGGAGGACAGAAGAATTACCCCATGACTGGAAAGAGTCATTATTGATACCTATCTTTAAGAAAGGAGACAAGTTCCAATGTGGAAATTATAGAGGAATATCACTACTGTCCACAAGCTAAAAGTTACTATCCGCAGTATTACTAAATAGACTAAAACCATATTCAGAAGACATATTAGGTGACTACCAGGCGGGTTTTAGACAAAACAGAACAACAGTAGATCAGATATTTATCTTACGACAAATATCCGAGAAAAATTTGGAATATAAAAGAGATCTCCATAACATTTTTGTGGATTTTAAAAAGGTTTATGATAGTGTCCATAGGAATAGCTTATGGAATGCCATGCAGGAATTTGGAATACCAAGGAAGTTAATCAACATGACCAGACTATGCATGGAAGATACTTATAATATAGTAACATATAAAGGCAGGAAATCAGACCCCTTCCAAATAACATCTGGCTTGAAACAGGGTGATGCACTATCGCCGCTACTCTTCAATCTGGCTCTAGAGAAAGTTGTAAGGAAGGTAAAGGAAGAATGTGATATTGGAGGAACATCCAAGCTGCTTGATAACGCAGATGATATAGATATTATAGAGGAAAATGAACAAAAGACATTAGAAATATTGACTCACTTAAAGGAAAATGCCCAACAGATGGGGCTGGTTATCAACTCAGATAAGACAGAATATATGGTAATTTCAAGAGAAGGAATGGCTAAAAGCTCTGGCCACATACAAATAGATAATATGACCATTAAAGGAACGGGAACATACAAATACCTGGGTGCAATCTTCAACTGCTCCAACATCATAAGGGAAGAAATACAAACTAGAATCAATTCTGGAAATAAGATATATTATGCACTACAACATCTACTAAAATAAAATGCGCTATCTCGTAACAACAAGATCACAATATACAAAACACTGATCAGTCGTTGCAGTCAACACCTGCATATTTTGCTGTTGTGATCTCTTGGCAAGTTTACGTTCAGTAGTTTGCCATTGGTTTTTGAACGACCGCCACCTATACCATTTCTTAAAAAGCTAACGCAACGTGGTCTGCTGCCAAATCGCGCGAAGATGTGTTTCGAACGCGGGTATGCGGGATCATGAACCGCGCCCGTTACCCCTTCGCTACGGAGCAGCCTCTACCTTATTGTTGTTTTTGCATATCCTTTACAGGACATCGCTGTCAACATCAGCATCTTTCAGCTGATTGTTGATTTCTTGGCAAGATTACGCTCAGTAGTTTGCCGTTGCTTTCAGAGCGACCGGCTCCATACTCTCATAAGTCACTGGGGCGACTCGAACCGCTTCCAATTCTCGTGCGCTCACGTCAGCCACGAGAGTATTCGGGGTTACAGGAGAAAGCTGCTAACCGCTCGACCAGGGATACCGGCTCTACCCTATTAGGAAAGCAAAATATTTGCATGTGAAATTTCGCTCTGGAGTCAGCAGAGACAAAAAACTGGCTCAGGGATCTGTGGATGTGGATTATTTAAAAAAAAATAGTACTCGCGTATTGTGGTTAACTGTGAGGGAGACTTTGCCGTGGAGAGTTATTGACGCGCAAGAGTGGCGCTTCCACTGACCAAGACCTCTGTTCATCTCTCCCGGGGTCATCTTGGGCAGACACTAGTCTAGCCAACGCAGGAAGATTGATCATGACCTTTACCGTGACTGACAGCGTGTCCCCGGAGCAGTTTTCTGCTATGCGTGTATGCTATGATTGGGCCATCACATTTCCTCTGCCTGAATGCAGGCATGAATAGATGGTCAGTCTTTGCTTCAGCAGGCGAGGAGCCCAGGCAGTCCAACCCTCGTCCAACCGTGCTTATGACATTATCAGAGTAGTTCCCTATCAACGACTGCTAATACGCCCGCATGACGGACTGTCGAGGATGACTAACCTTAGACACAGTAACAGTCTAAAGCAGTGTTTCCCAACCTTTTTTGTGCCATGCCTCACTTAAGCCTTTCTAAAATTCATATTGCCCCCTCCCCCGTCCCACGCCCCCCCCCCCCTCAACATATACATTATTTTTAATATTCAAAAATTGAAATGTTCACTAAAGAAACTTGAATGATAGGTTTTAGGAAGAAATCACTAGGTAATTATTGAGCAAACACAGTAAGTAAATTTTCAAAACATATAATGGAGAATTCAAGTACAAAATAATTTTAATGAAAGATTTTTCTATATTATTTTAATTATTAGTAATTATTTATTATTTAAATTTAGTGAGATCCTTGCGCTTGATGCTTGCTGCAAAGAGATCTTATGTCAGGTTCCAATTTAGTTAACTTCAGTCTCAAGTCTCCCCGTTTTGTTATATTCAGCGGATTTCTTCCATTTTCGAATTGCCCCCCTTAACAATCGAATTGCCCCCCTGTGGGGCATGGGCCCCACGTTGGGAAACACTGGTCTCGGGGAATCATCATAAAACCACTACGATGATTGTAGACAACCAACATCATTGTTGCATACACCGCTTGGACAGCTCACGAGACATGTCCAACATGTTCTTTCGTGGTATTCCCCTTCTCCCCACCCCTTAAACTTTCCCGTTGTCATGACGAACTCTAGCTTTCCCCTTCTTGGGATGTGCCCACAGAAAATCGACTGTCTTCTCCGGATGCGAGTAACCAGTTCACTTTGTGAGTTAACTTCTGTCAATATATCTTCTTTACTCTTATTATCCGAGTATCTATGTCTCTTTGGGAGTTTATCTAAGTAACCATTTTTCTTTGTGAGTTTTTCAATATATTTTTTCAATATAGTCTTTCAATATATTTTTTTTTAAATTCTGTAATTTCAAGTAACCAGTTCTCTTTGTGAGGTAAATTCTTTCAATTTATCTTCTTTACTCTTTATTTCCGAGTAAGCATCTATCTTTGTGAGTTAACTTCTCTCAATATATCTTCTTTGCTCTTTATATCCGAGTAACCATCTATCTTTGCGAGTTAAAATCTATCAATATATAATTTAAAAAAATTCTTGATGACCAAGTAACCAGTTCCCTCTGTGAGTTAAATTCTGTCAATATACCTTCGTACTCTTTATATCCGTTCACATTTGTCTCATTATTATTCTATAAAACTCATCTTTGCAGTTTGTGATTTATGTCCGACCTATGTTCATTTATTTCCATTTAACCGGCGCTGTGACACAGGTGACAGAGACACCGCGTTTCAACAGTCTCCGACATACCGAGTCAAGGGAAGGAAATCAGCCGCGATAGGTCACTTGGAAGCAGACCCTTTGCGTTGATTTATATGGTATGGGGCATCGGCCGTTCTGACAGCAATGATAAACTTATTTTCCCCGCATATCCTATTTACAGGACATCACTGTCAACATCAGCATTTTACCGCTGTTGTTGATGTCTTGACAAGATTACGCTTAGTAACCAACGCGACGCGATCCGCTACCGAATCTCGTTACCCCACGTGGATGTACGAGGTTACGGAGAAAGTCAATAATCCTTTCGCCAGGGAAACCGGCAATGGTAAACTATTGAACTAAAAATTTCCTAGTAATTCACCAACAGCCACTAAATCCTGGGGTTGATCGCATCGTCTTGTAACGGGCATGCAACTATTTCCAAATATATTTCTAAGCAATTAGTTAATTAGCTGCATATCCTTTACAGGATGTCGCAGTCAATCTCAGCCTTTTTTTGCTAGTTTGTGATTTCTTGGCAAGTTTACGTTCAGTAGTTAGCCTTTGCTTTCTGAATGACCGGCACTCATAACGTTGTATGGAAGTACCAACGCAAGACGGTCTGCTTCTAAATCGCCAACGGTTGTGTTTCGAACGCGGTATGCGCGATTACGAATTGTATTCGTAACCTCTTTCCATAGAGCCGGCAAAACTATAAGAGGAAATGTAAAAACATTTTAAAAGATATAACAGGAATAAAGAATATAAAGGATATGTTTATAAATTATAAGCTAAACCAAAGGAAAACAAACATGACGACAACAGTTACCTCCCCATTCCTTAGCGCTTGGAGATGGAGGCAACAAATACTAATCGCTCATCCAATAAGCGTTAGAATTCCCGTAAGTTGTCATACACATTAAAGTGACAAGCAGCTATACAATAAACGACCAGAATAGACAAATTAGTGGCAAAAACAAAATACGATAACCCCAGTGGTATCTAGGATCCAGATATAGTTCGTAGAACAATTTAAAGGGCCATTATGAGGATGGACAACCGAGTGAGGTTGGCATTCCCATGAGAGAATTCTCTAGTAGTAATCAAGTCAGCGCAGTCTCTTTTCAGTTACCGTATTACTATATATAGCACTATAATACCGTATTATTATATATAAAAAGTATTACGTTACATATACTAGATGACGACCTTATGAAGCGGGTATACCAACTCTGTTTACTACGTTTTTGTAAATATTCCAGAAGAATCTCTAGCGTACATTTTCGAGGCTGGTTCGAGGTTATTGTGAAGTAAAAAATTCTATTACTCGCCCAGAGAAGTAATGTCTAAATGGTGCTTGCCGCATATTTTTATAGACAAATAAGAACTCAAAAGGTTATGGAATAAATCTCACCCCTACCGTATTTATTACCCATGACATTTGCTGGTGCTCATTTTAAGTTAACTCTAGCTGGAAGCATAGAACAATGAGAAAATATCCGCCTCGATGGCGATTTAAACACATGACAACAGAACAGGGAGGCAAGCGGGCTGGTCACTGCGTTAACAGGCTCCCTTCGACATTATAGAGACTGCAATAAAAAGACTCACTGGCTAACTGTACAGTTCGCGGCGACTGCACTAGCCAGGCGGCCATAATTCGTAAGGCTGAAAGAACAACCTGCCATACATCGCAAGGTACTATATTGGCAGTAAATGACTGGTTCCCCCCCCCCCCCCCCCGCCCCCCCCCTGTTTTTTCCATTGTGACTAGCTAACTGTAGAATGAATCCAAACATCGATGTCGGATAGCCACAGGATATGAACCATGCTTTTACAATAATTAAGTCCGAAAATGTTTTATAGAATACAATTTCAATGTTGTGTCGATATTAAAGCAACATTTTCAGAACAGATTCTAGACCACAATTTCGAGATTGGGTCGACGTTGGTTAATTTCTGTGAATTATAAGTGCGCGTAGGGTCCAGGCCTGATCGACCTAAAGCACTATGTGCTAGTGGAGATCTTCTGTACGCCGACCTTCTCTCTTATTTTACCCCTAACTTATTGAGTCGGCCGACTCTGTGGCGAAGGAGTTGAGAATGCAATTCGTAATCCTGCATACCACTTTCGAAACTGCTGTGGGCGATATGGAAGCAGACTGTCTAGAGTTAGTTTCCATACAATGGTATGAGTGCCGGTCATTCAGAAAGCAATGGCAAACTACTGAACGTAAACTTGCCAGGAATCACGAACCGCAAAAAAATGTCGGAGTTGACTGCTACGCCCTGTAAAGGATATGAAACTAGCATGAACTTAGTGACTTGTACCAAATGAGCGATGAGTGTAGTCTAAGTCTCCCTTTCCAGTATTACCTCGTATAATCCTAATGCGGCAGTGCCTCATCTCGTCTAATCCTAATGCGGCAGTGCCTCATGCAGATTTACATCCTTCTCGGGTTGGCCCTGGCTTCTATGTTGTGGCAAATTTCGCTGAATACAACCCATTTAGAAGAGCTCCATTCAATTATAAAAGTTAGTTGCATGTCTTTTACAGGACGTCGCAGTCAACTCCAGCATTTTTGTTTGTTTTTGCTGTTTGGGATTTACAATGCAAGATAACGTTTAATAGTTTGCCAGTGCTTTCTGGAAAAAAAAAACAAAAAACCGACGTTCATACCATTGTACAAAACCAGCGCACGGCGATCTGCAGCAGGTTAAAAGTGAATAGGATGAAATTCATTGCACCGGGTTTTATACCATCTCGCTCGAACTCTCTCAGCAGATCGGCTAACCTCCTGCCGAAAGCACCACACAGAGCACGAACTCGTTCATTGCGACGTCCTGTTCTGTAAAGGATATGCGGCTAAGTTTCTAAACAAGGCCCAGGCAGCACAGAGATGCAGACTAGGAACTGGATGATTCTCTCATAAGAACAGAACATGCATGAGAGATAGAGGGAGAGGAAGAGCTGGAAACTGTATCTCATTATACACGCACCAAGATCTATTGAACGTGAGTCCATTATCTGCAAAAGAGTCTATTTATTATTGCTACTTTACCATATGATGATCATTAGTAAATTTCCGTTGCATGTTTTATGAATTATCAATCAATTTAGTTATTTGTTAATGTTATTTACCCAATTACCAATCCTAAGTAAAATAAACCTATTTTGAACAATCCATGCAGTAAACACGTCCTGCAGCCTTGACATATGACACCAAGCTGCAAGACCTTTGACCTTCTGAACTACCAGTACTAGAGACTGACTGAAAACACAGTTGTTCGCATTGGCAACTACAATTACTAGTGGCTGTACAAATCTACAACAACAATGAGAAAATATGATCTAAACTAGACAATAAACAATAACTAACGTTATGAAATCCAATATGAGAATAAAAATTGTGGTTATCCGGATTTCTTCACAAAAAGAAAGAAGTAAGAGCAAACGCTAACTTCAAAATACGGTAATCAGTATCGAAACGCTCCCCGCACTTTACATGACACGGTCTATAATTAATGTTTGCACTGCTACAGGTAAAACTCACACTAGCTTGCACTGAGGGTGAACAACTGCAGCAGTTTCCAGGCAAATTTTACACACAAAACCAGTGGTCTGAATATAATCGCAACAGGCAACAGGCGAGAAGACTTCTTGGCAGTCTAAGGAAGACTGCGATTTCAGTGATTGAAGAACGACACGGGGGGCGTTAACTTCTGGGAGATAAGCAGGGGCAGACATCGAGAGAGAGAGAGAGAGAGAGAGAGAGAGAGAGAGAGAGAGAGAGAGAGAGAGAGAGAGAGAGAGAGATGAGGGATGGAGGGTAAGTTAGAGGAAGGGAGGCAGAGAAAAAGAGAGACAGTGAGAGATGGAACGAGTGAGAGTTGTGTGGGATGGAGGGAGAGATAAAGAGAGAGAGAGTGAGAAACAGATAGAGTGAGAAACAGAGAGAAAGAGAGACAGAGAGACACAGAGAGATGGAAAGCGAGGGAGAATGGGGATGGATAAAGTGAGAGGTAGGGGAGGGAGAGCCAGAGAAAAAGAGACACAGAGAAAGAGAGAGATGGGAAGAGAGAGGGAGAGAGATAGAGAGAGAGTGGAAGGGATGAAGAAAGACATAGGGAAAAGAGGCAGAAACAGAGAGACAGAGAAAGATAAAGCGAGAGAGAGAGAGACAGAGAGAGAGAGAGAGAGAGAGAGAGAGAGAGAGAGAGAGAGAGAGATAGAGAGAGAGAGAGAGATCAGCCATAATATTTGCTAGTACATCCTATGCATATTCATGGGAACATTTGTTCGTGTCGTGTCGCATTCCGACATGTCTTCATTCAGCCACTGACGCATGAGATAAAACATCCATTTTTCACAAAAATACAGTGCCCCAATATATCAGCAGAATGTGATTGCGTTCTGGTTGACTATTGTTAGTGTCTGTCCGGGGTGTTTGGATTCACTACTGCTGGTGTTTTTGTAGGGTGAGCATCCATTTATCATTGGTCGTGTCTGTTGGAGGTGTTTTGATTTTCAATTATTAGTGTGTGTAGATAGACGTCGATAGAGATAAAATCTGGAGGACAGAAGAATTACCCCATGACTGGAAAGAGTCATTATTGATACCTATCTTTAAGAAAGGAGACAAGGTCCAATGTGGAAATTATAGAGGAATATCACTACTGTCCACAAGCTATAAGATACTATCCGCAGTATTACTAAATAGACTAAAACCATATTCAGAAGACATATTAGGTGACTACCAGGCGGGTGTTAGACAAAACAGATCAACAATAGATCAGATATTTATCTTACGACAAATAGCCGAATAACATTGGGAATATAAAAGAGATCTCCATAACATTTTTGTGGATTTCAAAAAGGCTTATGATAGTGTCCATAGGAATAGTCTATGGAATGCTATGCAGGAATTTGGAATACCAAGGAAGTTAATCAACATGACCAGACTATGCATGGAAGATACTTATAATATAGTAACATATAAAGGCAGGAAATCAGAACCCTTCCAAATAACATCTGGCTTGAAACAGGGTGATGCACTATCGCCGCTACTCTTCAATCTGGCTCTAGAGAAAGTTGTAAGGAAGATAAAGGAGGAATGTGATATTGGAGGAACATCCAAGCTGCTTGGTTATGCAGATGATATAGATATTATAGGGCAAAGTGAACAAAAGACATTGGAAATATTGACTCACTTAAAGGAAAAAGCCCAACAGATGGGGCTGGTTATCAACCAAGATAAGACAGAATATATGGTAATTTCAAGAGACGGAATGGCTAAAAACTCTGGCCACATACAAATAGATAATATGACCATTAAAAGAACGGAAACATACAAATACCTGGGTACAATCTTCAACTGCTCCAACATCATAAGGGAAGAAATACAAACTAGAATCAATTCTGGAAATAAGATATACTATGCACTACAACATCTACTAAAATCAAAGGCGCTATCTCGTAACACCAAAATCACAATATACAAAACACTGACCAGACCAGTTGTGCTGTATGGCTCTGAAACCTGGAGTACAACGAAAGGAGACGAAGCCTTGTTACAAACCTTTGAGAACAAAATTTTAAGACGCATCTTTGGACCCATTAGGGATACACAAAGTGGAGAGTGGAAAAGAAGAAGTAACAAAGACATTTATGATCTGTTTAAGTCCCCGCTAATCACTGGTATCATGAAGGCTAATAGACTACAATGGCTGGGGCATATAGAAAGAATGGAAGATAATAGGGAAACAAAACTCGCTTACACTCAGGAAATAAATGACCGTAGACCCCGAGGTAGACCAAGAAGACGGTGGAGAGATAATACATGTACAGACCTACAAGCACTTGGAATCAACGACTGGCAAGAGAAGGTCCACCAGAGAGACGAATGGAGACGGATTGTATTTGCAGCAAAGAACCTCAATGGCTCGGAAAGCTGAAGAAGAAGAAGAAGAAGTAGATAGACGTAGGACAGGATACCTTGTATTTCATGGAAATTAAAAAAAGAAAAGAAAAAGAATATACAATAAAAAATGGGAACAAAAAGAGAGTTGAAACAATCAATAACAAAGAGGCAAGTGATATATTTCGGCCACGTTAATAAGATATAACACTCTCATAAAAACCACACTGGAGGGATGGTCTGGATCCGCCCATCCCTGTCTGCATCCTTCCATCCTGAGTCTTCAGTCCTTTTATCCACGTCTGCATCCTTCCATCAATATCTGCATCCTTGCACTCTTGTCTTCTTTCTTCCACACTTGACCTTCATAATTTCATCAATGTCTTCATCCTTCAATCCTAGTCTTCGTTCTTTCACCCCTGTCTTCATCCTTTCATCCCGGGTCTTCTTCCTTCCAACCCTGTCTTCATCCTTCCATCCCCAGTCTTCATTCTTCCATCCTTGTCTTCATCATTCTACCCTTGTCTTCATCCTTCCACCCCGTCTTCATCTTTTCCTCCCACGCCTTTATCCTTCCACCTTGTCTTCATCTTTCCACCCTTGTCTTCATCCTTCTATCCCTGTCTTTATTCTTCCATCCCTGTCTTAATCCTTACACCCTTGTCTTCGTCCTTCTACCTCTGTGTTCATCCTTCCATACAGTTCTTCATCCTTCCACCCTTGTCTTCGTCCTTCTATCTCAGTGTTTATCTTCCAACCTGAATTCATCCTTAAATATCTGTCTTCATCCTTCTACCATTGTCTTCTTCCTTCATCATTGGCTTCATCTTCTCATCCCTGTCTTCGTTCTCCTTCCTTGTCTTCATCCGTCCACCATTGTCTTCATCCTTCCACCCCAGTCTTCACCTTGCCACCATCTGTCTTCATCCTTCCATCCCTGTCGTCACCCATCCACCTTTGTCTTCATCCTTCCATCCTTGTCTTCGTCCTTCTATCTCAGTGTTTATCTTCCAACCCTGAATTCATCCTTCAATACCTGTATTCATCCTTCCACCATTTTCCTCTTCCTTCCATCATTGCCTTCATCTTCCCATCCCTGTCTTCGTTCCTCCTTCCTTATCGTCACCCTGCCACCATTGTCTTCATCCTTTCACCCTTGTCTTCACCACTCTATCCATGTCTTCCTCCGTCCATCATTGTCTCCATCCCTCTATCTATGTCTTCATCCTTCTATTCCTATGTTAGACATTCCATCTCCTCTTACATTTTACATGTTTATATTAACATACTATTTGTGAAGTCGATGGAAAACTACGTGAATGTACAAATAAATACTGCAATTTCAGTGTATGTTCAGTATGCTTCATATATAGCCAACTTACTATATATATAGTTTTATTTCTCTTGTGACCGACTCGTACATATAACTGGAACAATCTCAGAACTTTTCAACAAAATAGCAATTAGTGGACCCTTACAATCCATTAAAAAAAATGCCAAACAAATAAGGAGTAAATAGCCATTCAAATTGTCACGTCCTTGCTGTATAAGAAAATAAAAAGAACAACAAACAAACAAAACATGAAAGTTACCCTCCAATCACTTTAAAGTACAATGGGATTACGTTTGTTGTGTATTTTAGCTTTAATGTTTCGCTGTTTACTGTGTTATACGTTGAAATATCTCTGCAGTGTGCCACTGACGAGATGCAGCGAAATACATCAGGCCATAAATAGTGCATGATTGAAATTCACAACGATAAAACGTTATTTTGAAAAAGCTTATGTTGCGAAATAAGATCACAGCTGAAAGTACAAATCCATTGCCTGAATTATGTACTTATATATCCCGAGTTGCTAGAAAGCCGGACTCTCATTCGGGAGACCCGGGTTCGATCCCTCGGTAAGGTGTGGGATTTTTTTTCTGACTTGCACAGTTCGCGGCGACTGCACTAGCCAGGCGGCTTTAATCAGGCTCAGAGACCCCTCTGCCTTACACCGCAAGGTACTATATTGGCAGTAAATGATAGTTTATATCCCGACCACGTTTTCCTTGTTGTATACGCCCATGAACTTCCACTCGCCTGAAATGTTTAGCAAGATAAGAAAGTAAGCACACACGAACAAGGACACAATTAGTCTGTAGGTTCGAATTAAGATAGCAATGCGCCTGATTTATTGTTGTTGCTGTTGTTGTTGTTGTTGTTGTTGTTGTTGTTGTTGTTGTTGTTGTTTAAAGTAGAAAACTTAAAGGCATGTACACAACCAGCTACGCACGTTCGGAACATCTGCCTATTGCAACTTCTGTTTGTTGTTGTTGCGTTTTTGTTAATTAACTAGCGATGTTACAGAAATTCACAAGATGCTGAAACTGAAAACATGAATGCAACATGAATGAAACTACAATCCCATTATACATGCATCGAGCCATAGGTTCCCATCCTATAGGAGCTGGAAACAACCTCCCATTATAAATGCATCGAGCCTTAGGTTCCCATCCTATAGGAGCTGGAAACAACCTCCCATTATACATGCATCGAGCCTTAGGTTCCCATCCTATAGGAGCTGGAAACAACCTCCCATTATACATGCATCAAGCCTTAGGTTCCCATCCTATAGGAGCTGGAAACAACCTCCCATTATACATGCATCAAGCCCTAGGTTCTCATCCTATAGGAGCTGGGAACAACCTTCCATTATACATGCACCACGCCTTAGGTTCCCATCCTATAGGAGCTGGAAACAACCTACCATTATACATGCACCACGCCTTAGGTTCCCATCCTATAGGAGCTGGAAACAACCTTCCATTATACATGCACCAAGCCTTAGGTTCCCATCCTATAGGAGCTGGAAACTACAATCCGATTATACATGCACCAAGCCTTAGGTTCCCATCCTATAGGAGCTGGAAACAACCTCCCATTATACATGCACCACGCCTTAGGTTCCCATCCTATAGGAGCTGGGAACAACCTTCCATTATACACGCACCACGCCTTAGGTTCCCATCCTATAGGAGCTGGGAACAACCTTCCATTATAGACGCACCACGCCTTAAGGCATGTAGCCAACGTGAGTCCACCTCCGCAAAATAGTCTATTACCATAATTACTTTAACATGTGATGATTATCAGTAAATTCTCATATAATGTTTAATGAATTATCATTAAATTTGGTTATTTATCAATGTTATTTACCCAATTACTAATCCTAAATAAAATAGATTGGATATTTAGCCTTATCAGATAAGGGCGAAACACAGGAGGTCTCGTGTGCAAATTGTGCATGTTAAAAATCCCGTGGCAGTTGGATTTCTCAATGAAGATCGTTAGTAGAGAACCGCAAACAGGGCAGATACAACGCGTGGCCTTGGAAGCAATCTATCTAGAGCAGTGGTTCTCAATCGGTGGGGAATTTCCCAGGGGGGAATTTTATGGTTTCCAGGGGAGAGGGGGGGGGATTAAGATTATTTCAAGATCGCATTAATACAAGAACCGATTACTTGGTATTGTTTTTCCCTTCATACTGTGAGGTTCTGCACGTCTCACCCTTCTAAAATTCAATTTATAAAGTAAGTAGACCCATAAATCATGTTTTATGTGAACGTCTAGACTTGTTTTAGTATGTGCTATTGAATTCAGCTTGCATTATTCCGTATACTGTGTAGAGACGGGGGCGGGATTTTTAGGTAGGAAATACGAAAGGGGGGAATGACGTTCTGATAATATGGTGAAGGGGTTGTACTTACTGTTCTCTGTGTGGTTGTACTTACTGTACTCTGTGTGGTTGTACTTACTGTTATCTGTGTGGTTGTACTTACTGTTCTCTGTGTGGTTATACTTACTGTTCTCTGTGTGGTTGTACTTACTGTTCTCTGTGTGGTTGTACTTACTGTTCTCTGTGTGGTTGTACTTACTGTTCTCTGTGTGGTTGTACTTACTGTTCTCTGTGTGGTTGTGCTTACTGTTCTCTGTGTGGTTGTACTTACTGTTACTGTTCTCTGTGTGGTTGTACGTACTGTTCTCTGTGTGGTTGTACTTACTGTTCTCTGTGTGGTTGTACTTACTGTTACTGTTCTCTGTGTGGTTGTACTTACTGTTCTCTGTTTGGTTGTACTTACTGTTCTCTGTGTGGTTGTACTTACTGTTACTGTTCTCTGTGTGGTTTTACTTACTGTTCTCTGTGTGGTTGTACTTACTGTTACTGTTCTCTGTGTGGTTGTACTTACTGTTCCCTGTGTGGTTGTACTTACTGTAACCGTTCTCTGTGTGGTTGTACTTACTGTTCTCTGTATGGTTGTGCTTACTGTTCTCTGTGTGGTTGTACTTACTGTTCTCTGTGTGGTTGTACTTACTGTTGTCTGTGTGGTTGTACTTACTGTTCTCTGTGTGGTTGTACTTACTGTTCTCTGTGTGGTTGTACTTACTGTTTTCTGTATGGTTGTATCCACTGTTACTGTGCCCAGTATAGTTGTATCTACTGTTACTGTTCTCTGTATAGTTATATTTACTGTTGCCGTTTCCAGTTACTGTTCTCTGCACAGTTGTATCCACTGTTACTGTGCCCTGTATAGTTGTATCTACTGTTACTGTTCTCTGCATAGTTGTATCTACTGTTACTGTTCTCTGTGAGATTGTACTTACTGTTACTCTTCCCTGTATACTGTGCCCTGTATAGTTGTATCTACTGTTACTGTTCTCTGTATAGTTGTATCTACTGTTACTGTTCTCTGCATAGTTGTATCTACTGTTACTGTTCTCTGTATAGTTGTATCTACTGTTACTATTCTCTGTGTGGTTGTACTTACTGTTATTTTTCCCTGCATAGTTGTATCTACTGTTACTGTTCTCTGCATAGTTGTATCTACTGTTACTGTTCTCTGTGAGGTTGTACTTACTGTTACTCTTCCCTGTATACTGTGCCCTGTATAGTTGTATCTACTGTTACTGTTCTCTGTGTAGTTGTATCTACTGTTACTGTTCTCTGTATAGTTGTATCTACTGTTGCTGTTCTCTGCATAGTTGTATCTACTGTTACTGTGCCCTGTATATTTGTATCTACTGTTACTGTTCTCTGTATAGTTGTATCTACTGTTACTGTTCTCTGCATAGTTGTATTTACTGTTACTGTGCCCTGTATAGTTGTATCTACTGTTACTGTTCTCTGTATAGTTGTATCTACTGTTACTGTTCTCTGTATAGTTGTATCTACTGTTACTGTTCTCTGTGTAGTTGTATCTACTGTTACTGTTCTCTGTATAGTTGTATCTACTGTTACTGTTCTCTGTATAGTTGTATCTACTGTTACTGTTCTCTGTGTAGTTGTATCTACTGTTACTGTTCTCTGTATAGTTGTATCTACTGTTACTGTGCCCTGTATAGTTGTATCTACTGTTACTGTTCTCTGTGTAGTTGTATCTACTGTTACTGTTCTCTGTGTAGTTGTATCTACTGTTACTGTTCTCTGTGTAGTTGTATCTACTGTTACTGTTCTCTGTGAGGTTGTTCTTACTGTTACTCTTCCCTGTATAGTTTCATTTAATATTACTGTTTCTTTATAGTTATATCTAATGTTACTGTTCTCTGTGTGGTTGTACTTACTGTTATTTTTCCCTGCATAGTTGTACCTACTGTTACTGTTCCCTTTTTAGATGTGTCTACTGTTACTGTCCCCACTATAGTTGTATACACTATTACTGTTCCCACTATAGATGTATCTACTGTTACTGTTCCCTTTATAGTTGTATTTACCGTTACTGTTCCGTTTTCAGTTGTACCTACTGTTACTGTTCTCTTTTTAGTTGTACCTACATGTTACTGTCCCCACTATAGTTGTATGCACTGTTACTGTTCCCTTTATAGTTGTTTCTACTGTTCCCCGAACAATCCAATGCCTAGGGGGAACATGAAGCTCTATAGATCAGCCAGACACGGATGTAGAAATATGAAGCTCTATAGATCAGCCAGACATTCGTGTAGAAATCAAGTCGTGTTGTCGATTCTATTTAAGTCTATTTCCAGCAGGGAAACTGATTTTATGCACGGCCTATATTATATTCTTCTCGAATTTTCACGAATTTCTCCACACATTATACATTAAAAAACGGGCTTAATTTGGTTATCAAATGTTGCTATAGAAAAACGGCGAACGTGGAAATAGCATTCTAGGGATTGCAGAAGGAAAATTTATGGATATCATCAAAATCTATTATAGCTCTGTCTCTTCCATGTTTAAATTATCTTTTATTTTGTTTTTTATACATGCCTTAATGTTTCAGGAATAGCGCTGGAATAGTAGTTAGTTTGTTTTCGTAACACTGTGGTGCTGGTTCAATCACCCGGAGTACTAATTTTAGGCTGATTCTATCTGTGGGCCTAGTTTAGCTATAATAGTGAAGTACTTAGAGAACATATCTTTTACAGACCGTCGCAGTCAACCTCAGCATTTTTAGCTATTTGTGATTTCTTGGCAAGTTTACGTTCGGAAGTTTACCATTGCTTTCTGAACGACCGGCACGCATACCGTTGTATAAAACAATGCAGGACGGTCTGCTGCCAAATCGCCTGCAGATATGTGTCGAACTCGGTATGCGGGATTACGAACTGCGTCTCTAACACCTTTGCCACAGTGCCAGCATAAAAGTGTATAGCAAAGTTAAATAAATCGTTATGTGGTACAACACGGTTGACTCCAACCACTATAGGGTAACACTCTTTGCTTGAAGAAACACGAAAGAAAGAAAACAAAATAACCACAAACATACAACAATAAAAATCATTAGTAGTTATGCTCACAAAGAGCGGCCACAGGACGGCAGCCATACTTATATTGTGAAGTCGCCAAGCCCCGCCAGCGAAAACTGTTAACGTTAGTTGCATGCCTTCTACAGGAGGTCACACTCAATCCCAGCATTACATATATATATATATAAAGCGTGCGCTTTTTAATAAAGAATGCAATAATTGGATACAAGTTGAGCAAAACGCGTTTCATTGCCACTATTTATTTGAGAGAAAAACAAATACTCGAAATTGCATTTTCTGCCCTGCACAATACAGCGAAGACTAGGTCTTTGCAATATACAATTTGGACATTTACAGCAAACACGGAGCACTAGATTTCGAAATGACGAGGTTTTTTGAAACCTCTAAATAACAGACAACAACAATAACGGATCTTTAAATATATGGTATCATCTGAAAGAATTTTGTTATTTAGGGATTTAAAGACAAAGTGAAGCATGTGTCTCGCCTGATCGTCGCTCTATTCCTAAACCCCCCCCCCCCCCGGTCCAACCTCTCCCCCACCCTCTGTCTAGTAGCTGTCTAGTCCCACTGGTTATTTGTCTGTCTGTAAGGCAGTCTGTCTCTTTGTATCATTGTAAGTACTGACTCGACGTATCTCCTGTTTATATGTGTATCTGTGTGTTGATAGATGAGTCAATCTGTCTGTTGGTATTTCTGTCTGTTTGTTTGCCCGTCTGCCTGCACGCCAATTGCTCTCTCGCGATCTTTTCTTCTGTTTATCTCGGTTCTTTTGTCTGTCTATCGCTCTAGATTTTCTGCCTGTACATCACCCTCTTCGTGCCTGTTTCTGTCTTGCCACTACTACTACTACTACTACTACTACTACTACTACTACTACTACTACTACTACTACTACTACTACTACTACTACTACTACTACTACTACTACTACTACTACTACTACTACAACTACTACTACTACTACTACTACTACCGGCTCCTGGCGTAGGGGTTTACGTCTTTCTCCGTAATCCTGTATATTCTCGTGAGTAACGTGATGTGCGCGAGAAACGGTAGCGGTTCTCGCCGCGTCGGTAACTTACGGGGTATGCGAGCCGGGCACTCAGAAAGTCATGGCAAACTACTGAGCGTAATCTTGCCTAGTACATCAAAAGCAGCTGAAAAAATGCTGATGCTGACTGCAACGTCATGTAAGGAATATGCAAAAAAAAAAACAAACTACTACTACTACTACTACTACTACTACTACTACTATTACTATACTACTACTACTACTACTACTACTACTACTTCTACTACTACTACTACTACTACTACTACTACTACTACTACTACTACTCTCTCTCTCTCTCTGATTCTGTTTGGTTCTCTAATTTCCTTTGTCTTGCTATATCTCTCTCCCGTCTCTCCCCCTGTCTCTGTGTGTCTTTCTCGCAGTCTCTCTCTATGTCTGTCCACACTCTCTAACGTTTTGTCCATCTGTCTCCCACTATCCCTTTCCCTCTCCGGCGTCATGACCACGTATGTGTGCGTACACGCGATCCCTGACATTCACGTCAATCTATTCATTGTCTTTTGTGTTGGATTTTCGTTCATTTCCATAAGTCGAGTCACAATCAGGGGTCGATAATCCCGCGCGGCCGTCTGGGAGACTACACTTTATGTATTGTCTAGCCCGCCGTTTATGGAAGTGCCCCCCTCCAGATTCTAAGGAAATTTGTCTTCGCCCCATTATACCTCCCATCAAAAGTGTCTCCGACGTATCCTACGTTGTGCTGTCATCATTTATTATTTGCATCATACACACGCGATAATAACTGTAATTGTATTGTTTGTCCCTTCCATTTTGCTTCAACCATTATAACGTGCTGCGAGTCGAAGAACATTTATTCTGCCAGCAAGGTGCTGTTGACATTTGAGCGTGGGATTGGGGTGGAGGGGGGTGGAGGAGGAGGTTCAAATCCTGCTATGGTCACTACTGCTTTCAATTTGTATATTGTCTATTGTGTCCTTTAAACTCTGCTTATTTTATTTACTTCTATATATACCGTTGAACTGACATGTGAACATGCTATCTTAATTGTCTCAAGGGTTTCCCAATAATTTACCTCTCTGAAACATGTTAATGGTTGGAAGGCCTGTACATCCTGCGGACAGTCATGGACATCAGGGGTTCGGTGCGTGTTAAAGTGTCTAGTTGCTGTTGGTGTGTATATGATATTGTAGATGGTGTGGATGCAAGAACTGAAGGTGCCTCTACAACTAAGGGAAGACTGAGTAATAAGACGAATGTGCGATGAATATATTCGTTTTGTCCCTAACAGTTGTTACTGGAAGTCTCCTTATTCCACATAGTCACTATAAATATCTTTATCCTAAACAATAATAGAAAAACAGAAGCAATGACAATACCAAAGATATGGATCGCATCTAAATGTACAATCAATGGTATCAATTTGGGAAAGAACAAACATTAAAGTGTCTAAGCACATGCATAACATCAGGTAGAAGATGTATCAAAGGTAAAGAACATAACAGGACTAGCAAATCTGCAATTTATAAAATTAGGAACATCTTACACAATAAATCATTGCCATTGGAGGTTGGGAAACACTCTTTCATGTTATGTAGAACCAACTGTAACATATGGCAGTGAATCATTAACAGATAGTAGAGAAGCAAACAAAACACATTCCTCTGTGGCTTTAGAGATGTGGCGTTACAGAAGAATGCTGAGAATGTCTAGGGCAGCATTTTTGATTTATTATATTTGTTTTTGCGCCTGCTCGCTTTGAACTCAAGCGTAGTCCATACACGCTATTTCTAGTAGTGCTGGACTGAATTTTGTGTGTGGATTAGCTTTCCCTATTAACAGTGTCCCTCGCCATCAGGCGAACCCACTCCGACTTCAGACCGTCATTATAATTTACGTCCCCAAGTCAAGGACGATATGTCAACATTTTAGTCCAGTTGACCGGTGTAGGGGTTGAACCCCTTACCTCGGCATCAGCACACCGGATGTTTAAGAACACGAGTTCTTATCCATTCGGGAATGCTGACTTACGCCTAGGGCAGCTACAACTAGTCATCTAAATATGTTGAAAGAGGCTAAGACACAATCTTATCACAAACATCAAAAAGAGGCAGTTGTAATTTGTTTGGCCACATTGTGAGAGGAAAGAAATTGGGAATATTGTGACAGCAGGAAAGATTTGTGGAAAGAGAAATTAGGAAACACAGAAACAGACGCGAAAGCACACACAAGGATATATGCTGTTGGAGATTGCAAGATATGGGAGGCATGATCGCCAAAGCCAATAGGCCAGGCATTTTGATAATTATGATCCCCAAAAAGTGTTACTTTAAGTCTCTTTATACTTTATACCATAATATTTGTTACTGTAAACCTATTTATTCCAAATAGTTGCTAATGTATACATGTTTACCCCAAATAGAGTGTGTGTTTGTGAAAAATAATTTTAAGTAATACTATGTTTGCGTCTAAAGATAATAAAATAACACAACTATTGGACAAAAGAGGATAAAGTAATAATTGGTGTAGAGTGTTTTAATGCAAAATGTGGATCGGACCGAAAAGGGTATGACATGTGAGACCGTTGCTGAGAAATGAATACCCCACATTTGCGTGTGGTTTGTTCTGATTAAAAGGTTACATTAGTGCAGTCAGAAGCACATATTGACCCTATACGTTATCGTAGTTCCACAGACTGCGCAGCTGTAGTTTAAATAAGTTGCCTAACCTTTTAGGGGATATGCTGCAGTCAACCCCAGCATTTTGTTGGCTGTTTGTGACTTCATGGTAAACTTTACGTTCAGTAGTTTGCCATTGCTTTCTGAACAATCGGTACTCATTCCATTGTATGGAATCCCATTGTATGGAAACCAGTGCAAGGTTTGCCTGCTTCAAAATCGCAGCCAGATATGTTTCGAACGCGGTATGCGGGATTACGAATTGCATTCGTAACCCCTTCGACACAGAACAGCTGTAGTAGTCCGTGAAAATGTATCAATGCTTAATACATGTATGGTAAACGCAATTACAGACAAGCTGGAAGAAAGGCGAGATAGGCGACAGGGAAAGGTCAAGAGAGACTGTACTTGGGCGACTGAGGTCGCGGACTGGAGCAACATTTATAGCGGAAATGACAGGCAACCCTTTATACTGAAGCCCGCTGAAGATACGTGAGGAAAAACACAATGCGACATTGGCTTATAAGAATTAAAAAAAAAAAAAAAACTTATTAATGAACTGCGCACTGGACTGTATCGTTATTTTAACTTCACGAATTTAACATATAGAAATGTCAGCTTTACTAAAACAAATTTACATAATGATTTCCATTTTGGCACTCGCTCGCTTTGAATTCAAGTGTTGTCCGAACACGCTACTTCTATATTTATGCTGGACTGAATTTTGCATGTGGATTAGATTTCCATATTAACCTGTGTCCCTTGACGTCAGGTGAACCCACCAAGACTTCGGAGGTACTTGTAATTTACGTCTCCCAAGTCAAGGACGACATCATGATTTAATCTCTCTGTCTCTCTGTTTGTCTCTCTCTCTCACCCTCTCTGTTTCTCTCCCACCCTCTCTCTTTCTCTTTCGATCTCTTTCTCTCCCTCTAGTTCTCTCGTTCGCTCTCGATTTCTTCTCTTTTTATGTCTTCATCCACGCACCCATCAATATTGTCTACCTACCTACCTACCTACCTACCTACCTACCTACCTATTTACCTACCCTCTGTCTTTCTGTCTATCTGTTCTTCCGCTCATTCTCTGTATACCTGTCTCTCCCTCTTCACCCTTTTACTTACTCCCCTCTCTTACATAGTTGTCGGATACAAAATAACAAAAGTTAACTTAACTCTCAATATACAATTTGTCTGTTAAACTGTATCTCTCTCTCTCTCTCTCTCTCTCTCTCTCTCTCTCTCTCTTTCTCTATTCGCCCTCTCTCTCCCTCCTCATTGCGCTCTCTCTCTCTCTCTCTCTCTCTCTCTCTCTCTCTCTCTCTCTCTCTCTCTCTCTCCCAGTTTCCCCTTATCGTTCTCATCCCTTCCCCCTCTCTTTCTCACCATATTGGGAAGTTAGTTTTCTTCGCGACCTTATCTCGGACGTGTTCATCAGATATCTCGGACGTGTTCATCAGAAGCTACCCTACACATATGCTATCCCAGCTGCCCATATCCCACCATAAGCCACCAGTCGTGAAGCTGACACCAAGTGGTGGATATTCAACGCTATCTTAACGGAACCGAACAGCATGTACAACATAATCTCACAGAATTCAAACAGCTGCTACTCCACAAGAGGGTCCTGACCGCGAACTCTCACGTCAAGTGTGACCTGGCTAACCCACACCTGTAGGGACTTCATCACAGAACTCATTCATTTCAGGAGCCATTATCATCAGACGCTACCAATATCAGATCGTGCTAGCCACGTGAGAACAGCCAGAAAGACGAGCTGACACGTACGCCAAAGATACATTAAATTAGGTATTTTGGACAAGAAATATTCAATAAAGAACAGTGCATTTGCAAATTGCCGAGAGAAGGGAGCGGAGCCGGGGTGGGAAAGGGGGGGGGGGGGGGGAAGGTCTTGCATGCAAAACAAGTATGTCTATATTGGAAGTTCTCCAATAATTATTCACATAATACTCACAACACGTCTCAGGTAAAGAAAGCCCTATGAATGTTGGGAGCAGCTCTTGTGTCGTGGCTAGACACCCGCAAGCTTCCACTCAATTATATGATACAGTTCCCTGTTAAACTTCCACTGAGTCACATAACAAAGTTCCTCCTTAACCTTCCACTCAGTCACATAACAAAATCCCTGTTTACCTTCCACTCAGTCACATTACAATGGTCCATGATTACCTTCTGCTCAGTCACATTACAAAGTTCCATGTTAACCTTCCAATCAGTAACATAACAAAGTTCCCTGCTAAGCTTCCACTCAGCCGCTGAAAGTAACAACAGACGGTACCTGCGCTTCAGCAGCTGTTGTCAATGATTGTTCAGCACACAATGTTCAGCACATTCAATGCCCATGTTATTTGAATAGATGCCTACATTGAACTAGCTGTATGCACAGACTAATTAAAAGCTTTAATTTTCCAGCGCACAATACATCTGTTCAGTAATGCAATGCCAGCAAAGATGACACGGACAGTAGATCTACAATTCCCTATAGTATCTCAGTAAATAAATCATTTATATTTGTGCATGAACTATGTACCACAGAAGTGAATCCGATAGATAAACTGTTTTTAAAAACCTACCACTTTAATAATGACATTCTAAACTGGGATTGCTGTGCACAATGCACAGAAGGCGTATGTAAATCATGACTTATCTAACAGACAGACAGACATACACACACACCCTCTCTCTCACGCACACATACACACACACACACAGACACACACACATATATATATATATATATATATATATATATACACACACACACACGCATAAACACACAACACACACAATGTAATATTTGAACCCATCGAATGCAAGCAACGCACGCACGTCCCCCCCCCCCCCCTCCCCCCTCTTCACACACACACATAGAGGCAGCAGTTGAATAACCATAGCAGTCACTAACATAGCATTACAAGTAAACTCAAACTCAAAGACATTGATTATCACTAATGAAATAGAAATGAAAGAAATGGAAATCAGAGAACACGCCAGTCAACAGAAGAAACCGAACAATTACACGCATGTCGCGATTCTAAACCTTCATCTTGAAATGACGAGAACAATTAGATGAAGGAACACGCACATTTAGATGCATATCTACCTGGCAGTATGTGGAAGCACCTGCGTGCCTTCAGAGAAGCACTAGCATCATTTGAAGGCAATAAGGTAGAATCCCGACGTTCCTATAACTTTCAAGTTCTTCGCTGTCTAATGCTTTCTCTTGTTTATATTCTATTCCGTTTTCTTCTATGAGGTTTGATCACTTGCATAAAACACACTGTAACACACTATAAACTTCTGCTAGCCAACCATTTGTAAGTCATTTAAATACATAAATGCTTGCCGGCAGGAAGTGAGCACAATGCAATTAAATATTCATAACCGGTTTGATTCGAGAGAGACCTGCCCACCCACCCCAGTGCACCTGTTAACTTGGCCACATCTCGAGGTCGCGTCTGATCGTTCCAATTTGTTCACACCTCGCTTTACAGTACACAATGGCCAAACCAGATTTTTGTGGCAGAATCCAGTTGAAGCTTGATGATAACAAACTAAATTACAGTGAAGAATGTCAGTTTTTATGGATGTAACAGATGATATGTAACGTATGTTATTTCTGTAACATAGTGGCATATTGGGGAGATGGCTGTCTCATATTTTGATAGCAAAATGAAACCAGCTGTGTGATATCGTAGGTATCACAATAGCATCCTTAATGTTAAAGTAATTTTCTAAGTTATTAGGCAAAAGAAAATGAGGAAACTCTCTCTTTGTCCCTCTTTGTCCCTCTTTGTCTCACTTTCTCTCACTTTCTCTCTCTCTCTCTCACTATGTCTCTCTCTCCCTCCCTTCCCTTTGTCTCTCTCTCCCTCCCTCCTCCCTCTCTATCTCCCTTCTCTCTCTCTCTCTCTCTCTCTCTCTCTCTCTCTCTCTCTCTCTCTCAAGAGAAACAGAGAAAAGACAATGAATAACATGGGGCGGGCATGGACAGAGTTGCATGGGAGAGCCAAGTATTGGGAGGGCTGGAGCAAGTTGGGTGAGGATCTATATCTCCCCAACAGGAGATATAGGGCGAAAGACGAAGAGCAAGAAGATTATGAGGCAGGGTCTACTCCTTGTTGTGCTAAGAGCAGCACGATGGAGTTGAGATTTCCATGACCTGAAGCGAACAGCCGAACATTTGTCGAGATATGTACCATGTTTGTACTTTTTAAATGGTTTTATTAAATTTCTATTTTGTTTCCTGATGATGGCTAACAACCAGAACGACCATTCTGTCACCTGTGATTGTCTTATAAAAGTGACATTCTCTACTTTCCGTATGTGTTGATTTATGTATAGGTCTGAGTCATGTAAGTAGTCAAGGACCATGTTACACGTATTAGGTGCATGAAATGATTCAGTGCCGAACAAAAAGTCAGTGTCAAACAGACATGGTACACAATCACATGGACAAGTATTATAGTGAAAATGTCCATTCACTGAGTCGGAGTGTGTTAGCCTGTTGGCCAGGGACACTGGCACAAGGGAAAGCTAATGCACACCCACACATCATCTCAGTGCACCAGAAGTTACACATGTATGGACTACGCTTGAGTTCAAAGCTAGCGAAAGTTAAAAAAAAAAAAAAAAACTGAAAAGAGTCAGCTCTTTATTACAGGATGTGATGAAGGGAAAGTACGGCGGAAGCGTGATAAAGAAAGAATGTTATATATGGACTGCATGAAGCCCATATGCATTTACCGTTAGAATGCAAGGCAAAGAGTGTTGGAGACTAATTACTGCATGCATTCACTGCGGATATATCGTGTGATAATCAAGAAGATCAACCATAGAAGGTATAATTACTGGATATGGTCACTTTATGCACTAGAAGCCCCGTATTTTCTTTGTCTCTCAACAATATATATGCATATAGCAAAGGACCACTCTAAACGCCTTGAGGAATGTTGGGAGCTGACCCCATATTTTTATGGGCCAATCAATAATAAGCCGGCTGCCTGGCCGAGGGGTTAGCAGCTTCTCTCCGTTAATCCCGAATACTCTCGTAGTCAACGTGAGCGGACGAGAATTAAAAGTGGTTCGAGTCACGCTAGTGACTTATGAGAGTATGTAGCCGGTCGCTCAGAAAGTCGTGGCGTGCTGATGAGCGTAATCTAGCCTAGGAATCAACATACAGCTGAAAGATGCTGGTGTTGACCGCATATCCTGAAACAGGATGGAAACGCGAAAAAAAAAATCAATAATAAACTCTGGCCACATACAAATAGATAATATGACCATTAAAATAACGGAAACATTCAAATACCTGGGTACAATCTTCAACTGCTCCAACATCATAAGGGAAGAAATACAAACTAGAATCAATTCTGGAAATAAGATATACTATGCACTACAACATCTACTAAAATCAAAGGCGCTATCTCGTAACACCAAGATCACAATATACAAAACACTGATCAAACCAGTTGTGCTGTATGGCTCTGAAACCTGGAGTACAACGAAAGAAGACGAAGCCTTGCTACAAACCTTTGAGAACAAAGTTTTAAGACGCATCTTTGGAACCATTAGGGATACACAAAGTGGAGAGTGGAAAAGAAGAAGTAACAAAGACATTTATGATCTGTTTAAGTCCCCGCTAACCACTGGTATCATGAAGTCTAATAGACTACACTGACCGGGGCATATAGAAAGAATGGAAGATAATAGGGAAACAAAACTCGCTTACACTCAGGAAATAAATGATCGTAGACCCTGAGGTAGACCAAGAAGACGGTGGAGAGATAAATATATATATATATATATATATATATATATATATATATATATATATATATATATATATATATATATATATATATATATACAGACCTACAAGCACTTGGAATCAACGACTGGCAAGAGAAGATCAACCAGAGAGACGCATGGAGACGGATTGTATCTGCAGCAAAGAACCTCAATGGCTCGGAACGCTGAAGAAGAAGAAATCAATAATCGATGGGTCGCTTGGTTAATACCACACAGGCGCCTTTACTTCCCAAGACATTTCCTAGTGGCCATACTTAGGACATCAACATCATCCAAGGAGATTATGGACATGTACTAGTACTGATAATAAGATCATACATCACATTGATTACATTCTCATCAATAGAAGATTTCGAAATGCTTTAAATGTCGCAAAAACTATACCAAGCACAGACTGCTACAGTGACCATAGATTAATCTTAAGCAATATACATATAAAATTAATGAAAGTCAAATATACACCAAGAAACACACAATTTGATCTACGGGCACTGAAGAATGTGGAGATAAAAGATAAATTCAACGTGGAGGTAAAGAACAGATTTGATGCATTGTCCGATATGGAAATATTATTTCAAGATGTCAGCGACCAATGGGAAATATTAGATAAATCAGTCAACCAAGCTGCAGAAACAAGAAATGGATGACGGAAGATATCTTAAAACTCATGGAAATAAAAAGAAATAACAACACTAACAAGCAACATTATGAAGAGATTCACAGTGAAATTAGGAAGCACTGCAAAGAGGCAAAAGAAATATGACTTGAGGAAAATTGCAAGGAAATTGAAAACCAACACAACACCCGGAATACCACATTAATGCACAAAAGAATTAATGACATCACTAACAAGAGAACACACACATCAACGGGTTGCCAAAAAACCAAAGATGGCAACATCGTAATAGAAAAAAGATCAGATTTTACATGCGTGGTCAGATTATGTGAAAGACCTTTATAATGATACAAGAGAAGAACACTATGATCATCGAAATAATAATTAAGGACCATCAATTTTGAAGATGGAAGTTCAAAATGCTCTTAACCGTATGAAATTTGACAAGGCCTCGGGCACAGATAACATCACAACAGAAATGATCAATGCGTTAGAAGAATATGGAATAGATCAAGTCACCAGACTAAAAAAAATGTTTTGCATATCCTTTACAGGACATCGCTGTCAACATCAGCATCTTTCAGCTGACTGTTGATTTCTTGGCACGATTACGCTCAGTAGTTTGCCATTGCTTTCTGAGCGACCGGCTCCATACTCTCATAAGTCACTGGCGCGACTCGAACCGCTTCCCATTCTCGTGTGCTAACGTCAACCACGAGAGTATTCGGGGTTACGGAGAAAGCTGCAAACTCCTCGACCAGGGAGCCCGGCTAGTCACCAGACTACTGAACGCAATATATAATACTGGAGATATACCTCCTGAATTATGCAATTCTGTATTTATTGCAATTCCGAAGAAATCAGAAGCCTTGGAATGTGATCAACATCGAACAATTAGTATAATGAGCCACATCACGAAGATTTTGCTAAGAATTATCACGCAAAGAGTTAGGAAGAAAACACAACCCAAAATAAAAGAAGAACAATGTGGGTTTGTAGAAGGCAAGGGTACAGTAAATGATGTGTATATACAGAGAACAGTAATTGAACGTTCTGTAGAAGTAAACAAAGATCTATATCTTTGCTTTATTGACTAAGGCTTTCCATAAATGTCGACATGATAAGGATGCTTGAAGATCTTCAAATTGATAGAAACAACTTGTAAAAACATATATTGGAAACAACAAGCTGCCATAAGAATTGATAATGAAGTAAGTCATATCAGTCTGTTAAGAGAGGTGTGAGACAGGGATGTGTAATGTCTCCAGATCTTTGTTCCCTGTACAGTGAAATATTTTCAGAAATATAGAAGATATGAAAGGAATCAACATTGGGGGACGATGCATCAATAATATTAGATATGCAGATGATACAGTCTTGATTGCAGACAATGAACAAGACTTGCAACATTTAGTAGATGCGGTTGTTGCACACAGTGAACAACTAGGCTTAGAATTGAATTGTAAGAAGACACAGATTATGGTCGTCACAGGGAAGAAGGAAATACCACAACGTAAAATAAAGTAAATGGGCATATTCTTAAATAAGTGAATCGGTACAGTTATCTCGGAACAGTCATAACATCTGATGGGAGATGCCTTGAAGAAATTATAACAGAAATTGCCATGGCGAAGGCAGCCTTTTGCAAGATGAAAAACATACTGACTAGTAAAAAGATATCAAATTGAAACGAGAAAAAAGAGTGTTGAAGTGCTACATAGAACCTGTACTTTTGTATGGATGTAAAGTGTGGACAATGAGCAGCCTATGCTGAAAAAAACATCCGATGGCTGTGGAAATGTGGTTTCTGAGGAAAATGCAAAGAATACCATGGACAGACAGAAAAACCACGAACAAGTCCTCCAAGAAACAAATGAAGATCATAAACTGATTAGAGACAGTAGACGCAAACAGTCAAAATATTTTAGGCAAGTTATGAGAAGAAATGAATTGGAGAACTTGGTGACAACTGGTATGATCGAAGGGAAGAGACCAAAGGGAGGCCCGAGAAGTAAATACCTGGATGGCTTGGCCACGTGGCATGGTCGAGACATGAACACGGAGCTGATCCACGACTCTGGTGATCGAGTGAGATGGCAAAACATGACCGCCCACGCTTATCTGCATGGCACATGATAGATGGATACTTAGGACAACTTTAAAAAAAACAAAAAACATCCACCTCCATTAGGAATCGAATTCATGACCACAGGGCCGGCATGCTTGCATGCTAGCCACTGCGCTACCGCATGTCCTCATCAGTATGTACGTGAGTTAAATAGGCCCTGCTGCGCAGCCACAAACTCCCTAGACACTGCAGGAACGGGCAATTGATGCCACCATTCTGCACACGGCGACTGTTTAATCTCATCACCTCGGGCTTGTATACAAAAGCTAAAAGGGGAAAATAACGTCACAGACAATTTGTCTTATTTCCTTGCGGCATATTCTAGCCCTCACCCAAGTCCATCAGGAATATTGAAACGTGATTTTCCAGGGAGCTAAGTCAGATTCCCACAAACGTTCAGGGCCACATTTAATCTTCCAGCTGTCCTTAAAGAGGGCCACTGTGAGCTTTCGTCATCCTTCATATCGACATTATTTCAAAACTCAATCAAAAAATGAAGTACGATATCTTGAAGTTTTATACTGCCATTAAACATTAACTTGAATCAATGTCTCATCAAAAAGGCAAATTATAATATTATATTTTTATGGTTATCTCAACAATAATAACAGTGTGTTCGGTTGGTATATATATGGTACGTTAATGTCCGTCCGTCCGTCTGTCTGTCTGTCTGTCTGTCTGTCTGTCTGTCTGTCTGTCTGTCTGTCTGTCTGTCTGTCTGTCTGTCTGTCTGTCTGTCTGTCTGTCTGTCTGTCTGTCTGTCTGTCTGTCTGTCTGTCTGTCTGTCTGTCTGTCTGTCTGCCTGTTGTCGCTCTGTCCGTGGCCTATCTTTATGTGCTATCTGTGGTCTGTCTGTCTATCTGTGGTATGTTTGTCTGTGATCTATCTGTCTGTCTATCTAGTGGTCTATCAGTCTTTCTGTATTCTGCATATCTATGATCTGTCTGTCTCTGGTGTGTCTGTCTGTGATTTGTCTGTACGTACGTAGCCACGAGTGCGCCATTGAACCGTGCCACTTGGCACTCATTACAAATGTCCTGACATCATTATATAACTTGTCTTTCCACTGACATTCTGGAACTATCTCGTTTCCTGTCCCGCTACTGTTAGTGTGTCGCAGAAGTAAAGCAAGAAGTAAAGACGATACTTCCCCAAAAATGGTTCTGTTTGTGCTTACTGCGAGTCTTAGCTCTTATCTAAAAGGCCAAGTATTCCATACACTACCCTAGAATCAGAGGAGTTAGGTCATTTACGGGTTTCGAACACTGAAAATGGCCAAGCGTCGTTAGCACAGTCTCATCTCAGCTTGTTTCTATTGTATCTTGCGGTGACGAAGGTGAAGTATAAACAGCGGGAGAGTGCCAGTTTATGGGCTTCATGTAATCGAGATTCCCATGGACTCTGCTATTCCCTCTGTCCATCGTTTAGTCGGCCTCTTCTTCAGCTTCCATTTAGTCTTGTCAGCACACAGCAGGGATAAATCAGAGTAGATAATTATTTATGGTGTGAATGGATTCTGCTATTTGGAACCGGGACAAATATGTTATCTCTCCGAACCCCTGCTTGCTCTTATATTTAGCAAATAAACTGAAAAATCAGATATGTACAGACGTGGACTTGGCAGCCAGACAGCAGGTTGCGTATGCGAAAACTGCATCGAATCCGACATATCAAGGTAAACCTTGCGGCCTATGGAACAATAGCTGAAACTAAACTTTACTGACCACTGAGTGAGCTAACAATGGCAGTGAAATGTGTACGACATGACAACACTGGAGGTATCAGACAATTTATTTCATAGCGAACAACAGAAGGAACGGAAGTCAGTAAATTACAAATATTATCTTAACTCCTTCTAATGGAGTTTAACTTTAATAATAATTCCACAGTTGTTACTCATTCGAAGTAATTCAGTTTCACTTTAAAATGTTGTTGTTTGTCCATCAAGAATGATGATGACCATTTTAAAATACAATGTCTCAGTTGTTAATTTAACTCTTTCAAACTCAGCTTCACTTTAATTGGCAATGTCTCAGTTGTTGATTTAATTCTTTCGAACCCACCTTTACTTTAATTAACAATGTCTCAGTTGTTAATTCCATACTTTCGAACTCAACTTTGCTTTAATTGACAATGTCACAGTTGTTAATTTAACTCCTTCGAATTCAGTATCACTGTAATTGACAAACAAATATTATCTTAACTCCTTCTAATGGAGTTTAACTTTAATAATAATAATAGTTGTTACTCATTCGAAGTAATTCAGTTTCACTTTAAAATGTTGTTGTTTGTCCATCAAGAATGATGATGACCATTTTAAAATACAATGTCTCAGTTGTTAATTTAACTCTTTCAAACTCAGCTTCACTTTAATTGGCAATGTCTCAGTTGTTGATTTAATTCTTTCGAACCTACCTTTACTTTAATTAACAATGTCTCAGTTGTTAATTCCATACTTTCGAACTCAACTTTGCTTTAATTGACAATGTCACAGTTGTTAATTTACCTCCTTCGAATTCAGTATCACTGTAATTGACAAACCTCGGTTGTTACCTTAACTACTTGGAACTAAGCTTCACACTAATTGACATTGTCTCAGTTGTTAATTTAATTATTTCGAACTCAGCTTCACTGTAATTACGCCTCTAATTTTTTCCCACTGTAATTCTCTCAGTCCCAAGAAAAGCGGGTTGTGTCATTAACTATTCCCTTTGGTTCCCATCCATCGCTTACTGTGTTCTTTTACTGTTCACATTTGACCAGAACAAACTAAAAAATCTGGCTTGCTCGAATGGCCACATCAACGTGCGTTTAGCAACCTTTAAAGCAATTCACTTATGCTTTTGAGTGGCTGAGCATCATTCCACGCAATCCTCTGGGACTTCCTCACTTACTTCTGTATATGCTAATCCGCACAATTATTATACTAAGCCAACCTGGCACAAACAAGTGTTACCCTGACGTAGCCTCGGCCATGGACGGACAGAATCGGATGCAAGCTTTTCCCCACAAGTCAGGCATCACTTTCCACAGGCTTCTTGGAGAAATCGGACTTAGCAACTCCCTGGCTAAACTCATTGATCGATACTCGTTTTTGGAGATCTATTAGATATAACCAGACGCGCTAGACCAATGGGGAAATCACAGAATCGTGATCGATGTGGGTAGGCATCGAATCCCGAGAAGAACAGCATAGTGATCTAATCCTTCAACCGAACAGAGAGGGAAATTGATATTTTGGGGCATTCA